>JAJSPD010000014.1:600000-901201 GCA_021307315.1 Bisporella sp. PMI_857 | reverse complement strand
TATATTTTTGAAATATATAATTTTACAAAAGAAATTAAAATAAACTTAACAAAAATTGCATTTATTTTAAAATGAAATACTTTAACATACGTTAAAAACGTACAATTATTTGTAAAATTCGCTAATTTTTATCGAAAATTATTAAAAAATACTTAAATTAGTTATTTTGCTTATTCGACTTACGAAAAAAAACGTTGCTTTTAAGTAAACTTAAAAAGTACAAAATGCATTCAACGTATTAAAGCAAGTTTTACTATTGTACTTGTATTATTGCTTTCGATTAAAAAAAAAATTACAATAAAAACAAAGTATTAAATTACGCTTTAAGCGCTGTGTTTAGCTAATTTAACGCAAAAAAAAAATAGCAATTAACAGCATTTTATTTACGGAAATTTATATTAGCAAAACTTAACTATAAAATACACGACAAAAAACTACTCGCAATTGTTAATGCTTTCCGAAAATAAAAATATATTTAAAAAATTTAAATACTAATATAAGTATTTACAAATTACAAAAATCTTGTTGTTTTTACTACTACTAAAAAACTGAATCGTGTTAAATTAAATAATTAAAAATACTCGCTTTATACAATTTAGAATTTTATATATTAAAAAAACTAAAAACGCTAAAACAAACGTTTTAAGCAAAAAACAAATACTTTTTTAACAAAACATATATTAATTACGCAGTATTAAAACAAAACAAAAACTTATTAGTATTTAACAAAAAAAAATTGTTTTTAATAACAAAAGTAAAACACCGAGTGAAAACTTAAAGTTTTTTTAAGCTTATAAAAAAAACTTTATAGCAACAAAAGCTTTTTAAAAAACAAAGCAGAAATTTACTAAAAATAATTAAAATTTTAAAATATAAAAAAAATATATGTTTTAATAAATAAAAACGACTTTTGTAATAAAACAATATAAATTGCTAGTTACAAATTAAAAAATACTAAAACGTTAAACAAAATTTTTAAAAATTACTACTTTTTAAAAATAAAAAAAATAGTTACTAAAATAGTTACTAAATACAACGTATATTCGAACAAAGCTTTATATATGCTTTTTATAAACAACTGCAGTTTTCAGCAATTTTGAATATACTATAAAAGTTTATTGTATAAAACTTCGTAGTAAAACTACTATTTTTAAAAAACTATTTTAGAAAAATAGTATAATTAATATTAGTAATTGTAAAAAAACTAACAAAGTACTGTTATATAATTTTATATTTAAAAACAGCACAGTAAAAAACTTTGCTTATATATTTTTTAAAGTCGTAGTTGCTAACTATAAAACTTTTACAGAAATTATATCGAATAAAAACAACTTTTTACATTTAAGTTCTGAAAACGCTTACTGTATTTATAAAAATTAAAAAAAAACATCGACAAGCTTTTATTTACAAACTAATAAACAAGCAAAACGAGCTAACTAAACAATAAAACATACTTTAAATACTATATAAACTACAAACAAAAAATTAAGTAAAACTATTTATTTGTAGTTTATATAACAGCGCAATTAATAAAACAACAAAAGTATTACTATTTTATACTAACTATAGCTACGACTAAAAGCATATTATAAACTAAACAAAAATAAAGATATTTACAACTTGTAATAATTAAAGTCGAACAATTACAAATACTGTATTTGCAGCTAGCCGAAAACATTAAGTTTTTTAACTAAAATCTGCGGAATACTACAATTGTAAATATAGTAAAATACTATACTTTAAAAAAAAAAAAAGTTATTTTGTAAAAAAGACATTAAAACTAAAAAACTAAGCGACAAATAAATTACAAAAAGTTAAAACTATTTAAAATTAAACGAGTTGCAAAACTAAATGCATTCGAATTTATTTTTTAAAACTATAAATATTATTTAGTTTTTTTTGTTTATTTTAAAACTAACACACGAAAAAGCACTGTAGTTTATATACAGAAATTAAACTAGTCAATTTAAAATTTAAATACGAAGTAAAAAAAATTTTAAACTACAAATATATTAAAAGCAAACTAAAGTATTTAATTAAATAATTGAATTACTTAAATTCGAAAAACATATAAAAACTAAAAAACATTTAACTGTTTGAAATGCTTAAAAAGTTTTATCGTTAATATTTAAAAGCTTTAAATGCGACGTTTAAAAAACATTCTTAAAAAAAAAAAATATACGTATTAAAGTAAAAAACTTGTAAATACAAGTTTCGTATAAGTTTCGTAGCTTTTATTTTTTGATTTGTTTCGGCAGCTAGTTTTTTTTTCGCTTTTAAAATATCGAGCTTATTTAAAAATGCTAAACTACGACGCAACATTTTTTTTTTGTTTACGAAAAAACTTTTTTAAGTTCGTATTTTTTTAATACAAACAGCAACTTTCGCGACTTTGTAGCAAAACAATCGGCTTTTTTTTCAGTTTTAATTTATCGTTTTTTAGTTTTTTTTTCGCTTTATTTAAAAACACTTAGTTTTTAAAAGTAAACTATTAGCATCGAACTTAAAAGTGCTCGTTTTACGCATTTTAAGCAACGAGTCGACTTTTCAGCTTTTATACACTGTATAAAACGTTTATTTCGAGCATGTTTTTTTTGCAAGTAGTATACGGAATCATTTTTTCGCTAGTCAGAATTATTCGTTTTTTTAAATTTTTTCTTTTTATGTTTTTTCGCGACACTTTAAAATCTAAACAGTTAGCGTTTCGTTTAATTGTTATAATAATAAAAAAAACGGCGATACGGCTACTAGCGATATTTTTTTAACTTACTTAAGTATACGGACACGTTAAACTTAAATAAAAAATAGTATTACGCGCATCGTTAACAGAATTTATGCTTTAAAAGCCTAAAGCTTAGTAAGCTTAGCTTACACAAAGAACTTTTAAAATAAAAAAGTTACGTAATAGATCAGGATTATAATATAATCTATAAGCCAACTAAATCATAAGTTTTGCAATAATCCAACTTCACGAAGCTTTATATAAGTAAATAGCTTTCTTATTAAATAAAAACTTCGTGCTTAACTCAAATAGTATTTTTCAGTAGTATACTTGTTATTGGGATTTAGTTTTATATGTGATATACCTACTTCTCCCAGACCAACAAACCTCGGACCAAGATCTTCTATTTATATTGGATCAGCCAATAGGACCGTAACAGCCAGCTTTGACTCCAGAATTGTATTGTAGTCGAAAAAAATCAAAGATCAGAAAAGCTCAACACGTCTAAGACTAAATTGTAGCTGTTACACGTATGTGCAAAGTCTGCGTACGCGTGTAGAAAGCTTTTGATCTATTGTCGTAGCAGTAAGGTGCAAGCTCCGAAATTGTCCGTAGATCCAACACTGTATCTGATATTCTATAGCTTCGTTCCTCACAACCGTTCATATTGGTTCAGTATCAACTATAAGCTCATATTGCAGTATTGCGTGAAAAATTGATCGTTCGTGTGTTGTGTATTCCGACAAGCTCAATTAAGAGGTCAAGACTACTACAAAAATCGTTGGCACTATAGGATCAAATGATTTTTAAGGATTGTAGGCAATTTTGGGGGGTTCTACAATTGTATCGACGCTCGAGGACGAGCTTTTTCAGGAGGGGGGTATTCCTTAGTTTAGTATTCTCGTAATAGAACCACCTTACTAGCCGCCTCACCAGGCCAAAGGATTGGGCTTTCGTGACAGTCTATTAGTATTAACTAGTACAGTCCTTGTAGGGTACTTGGTGCTTCTGCGTTTTCCTTTTTACTCTCGGACAAAGCACATTCAAAACCACAGTATTTGTTACTGTTATTAGGATCGCGAAGCTCACGAGAAGGGCCTGCCTGAGGGCCAGGCCCGGGGGCCTAGCCGTGTTACATGTGTCAGATGCCAGGGTTGATAAGCTTTACCACAGCACTAAGCGGGCCAAAAAGGTACAATATCCGACGTCGCATGTCAGAAAGCTTATCCTACTACATATACCAGTACGGAACCTGACACATAGTCCTCGACTGATACAGCACGTTAAAAGGAATAATAATAATAATAATTGACCTTCTACAACTACTTCAATTTGGAATCCCGTCTCGTCGAAGCTGTAAATATCGCTATCTTGAACTCCTCAGTATTCGACGTAGCGTTGATAAGCTGCAAAGTGCTCTCGAATGGCTTCAGCTTTATAAACATCTCGACGTTTCGATGAAATCGGTTTTGAACGTAAAGTTTTCCAATAGCTGGCGTTGCGTACGATCCATTTTTTGGCCTATCGTCGACTGACCGTTTCAGTGCTACTACTGTAATACAATACTCGATTGCACGCAACAATCATATTATTAACGTTTGCAGCGGTGCCCAAACCAAATTAAAAAAAAGCAAATACGCTTTTATAGCGTCATCTTGAAGTTCGGAAAGCTTTTTATTATAACTTTTTCGAGTAAAAAATGATTTGCGACCTATTCGACGAGCTCGAAGTCGGTAGTACGGCGCGTTACAGCGACGCGCAGCTTCGGCCAATTTCATTCGCGGATTGGAATCTAATAGATTTATAGCTTTGCTAATAGAATCTTCAATTTCAAGAGATTTAGAAGTCATGGCGTTGAGTTATTACAATTATTACAAAGGTGGTATTACAAAATTTGCGTATTGCTGGTTTTTGCGTATTGCTGACCCTCACCTACTTACGTAAGTAAAGTGGGTGGCCCGAACGACTATAATTGCTTTTGCAATTAGCGCATGTCGGCACTAAGTGAATGCATTTGGCTCCGATTGTATTGCACGTATTACAAGAATGTTGCTTAGTCACGTGACTCTCGCTACAAAGCTTGCATTTGGCTGGTTTTTTGCAATGTGTGTCGATATGGCCGAATGCTTGACATTTGCTACATTGCGTAGTCGGCGCTGTAGCATAGAATTTCTCTACGCGTACGCTGATGCCGGCGATAAATAGCCGGTGTCGAATAGCTCGACTAGCTTCGTCGGCTGTAGCAAATGCGACGACAATAGATCCGGCGCGTTGATTGGCCCGTTTGTCGGCTGACGACAGCCAATACGGCTTTCCGATTGGTTGAAGACTTTTGTTGAAAGTCTTGATTTCGTCAATGACTAGCTTTATGCCGCTAGACGTATTGAAGTCGGCTGTAGGAATATTGTGTAATACGACTTTGTGCCAAGGCTCGTCGATTTGAGCTATTTTGTACGATACTAAATGTTGCCAAATAGCTTGTTTGTCGAGTAGATATTGTGCTGAAAATTGGCTAGTTGTTGTAACTACTAGGTTTTGGCCTAGTGATTTTGTAATAGTATTAACTACCGGCTCTTTTACGCTTTTCTGAGCGAAAGCGTTGTTGAAAGCGTTCCGTAGTGCTAATGGCGAAATAGTTATTTGCATCTGAAGATCTGATCAAAACTAGCTTTTGCACTTTAGTTTTGCTTAGTTCAATTTTTGAAGTAGCTGGATTAGCTACTTTTGCTTTTGATCTAAGCTGAACTAGGGTCTATTCCTGGGGCTTGGTTGTAGGCATATTGCTAGTCGTAACTATAGACGCGTACGACGGTGTCGATTTAGGTGCTGTAGCTGTAAGTGCTGTAGCTGTAGCTGTAGCTATAGGCACTTTAGCTAGTGCTTTGGCTTTGGTCTCAATTTGACGCGTAGCTGATTCTAGATTGGCGATTTGCGACGTGATAATTGTAGACGCTGTACGCAATTTGCCTTGTTCCGTGTATTCTCTGAAAATCTCTAGCAAATCCAGTAGCTTTGATTGCTCGCCACGTGATTGCGTAGCTAAGCTAGCTTGGATCAATAAGTCTCTAGCTTGCAAGACTAGCTCGCGAGCTGTTGTTGTTGTTGTTGTTGTTGTTGTTGTTCCGACGCGTGGTTCTTTCGCGTTGTCGGGAACGAGAAAACTATGGCCCGTACGCTTCCTATTTAGATTGCGGCTCAAGCGGTGAGGCGCGGCAGAAAAATTTTCAGTCGAAAAAGGGTTGCTCAACGGATCAGAGCTCAACGAGAGCTTTATTGTAGGCGTAAAAGAGCTTGCAGCTAGTCTATTCGGTAGCTCTAGGCTAGCTGATTCGATAGGCGCGTCGATCATGTCGACAGCATCACTTGGGGCGGGCTAGAGGCGGGTGCCTCTGAAAAGGGGTCGGACGCGCTCGACATATCGACCACAACAACAGCTTTCTTACGCGCACAACGCGTTGAGCTGGCTATTGCTGGGAGGAATAGACTAGTGAGCTAGTTCTTCAAGTATTGCAAGTGTTGTTTGAACAAATAGAGGGGGTCAGAAATTCGTTGTTGTGTGTCAGGTGAACTATCGGCATTGAAAAGACACTAGCGTTCCTAAAAGAGACTAGCGTTTGTACTAGACGGAACCACCTAAATAGGCTAGAGCGAGAGCGAGAGCTAGAAGAGCTTGAGGAGCTAGGGGAGCTAGAAAGAGAAAAATAAACGATCGTTACGATTTCATTTGTTTTGCTATTTGCCACAATTAGGGCTAGACCCTCAACATTCACTGGAATACATCGACTACCACTATTGCTTGTAAATAAACTAGATAGGAACGCTAGGGCCTAGGCGCTAGCCGTGCTACATAGTCCTCGACTGATACAGCACGTTAAAAGGAATAATAATAATAATAATAATAATAATAATTCGCAACCATCAACAGAAACGCTAGGGCCTAGGCCTTAGCAGTGCTACTATGGTCTTTGTCAGGTGCCGGAGTGTCAGGTGTTAAAGAGGCAATCAGGGGGTTCTGTAAAGGCTCTTGGACTTGGCATGTAGGGGCATGTAGGGAGTCGCCAGGGGTGCGGAGGGTATAAGTAAGGGACTCGGAACGTAGTAGGGAGGGTAGAGGTTAGTCTTCGTATCAATATGAGTTGATTTGTGCCACTCACACAGCACATTAAAAGGAATGATAACAATATGTCATAAAAATTATGCCATATGGTATAAGACCATGTGGTATGGTGAGCATCTTAGCATTTTGGCTGGAGGCAGCCTTTTGTATTAGTAGTGGATTATTAACGTACAATTTTGTACTGCTACAATGATTTATTACTCTCTCTTCATTTTTCTAAACGATGACCTAGCCTTGGTTCAATAGAACGTATATATAGCTGAACATATAAATCTTCAACACGCTAGAGATCTAAAGCTCTGGATCTTGACTCTTACAAACGCTAGTTACTTAACACCATTCCCCAAGGCATAAATTCACGGACCCATGATGGACCATGGAGAGTCAGCCAATATAGACAGGAAGCTGACTGCCATAGTGCTGCGATGGTACTCGTTCTCCAGGCACAAAACGGTGGCACGCCCCCCAGCAACAGGCCCGGAATAACATGACTACCCAGGTATCAAAATACAGCCTCCTAAGCTCGTCACTCTGGAGGGGACTAGAGCAAAAATGCTCATCCTCGAGATCTTGCAGAATGCCTGGCCAGGTTAGAAAGTATGAAAGCACTTCGCGTTCGTATTCTGGATCATGTGTGGCTTGAACCTCAGTCTCACCTCCGTCACGTAATATAACGTGTTTTATGTGTGCTCCAAGAATTCGTCGATATGCAAGATTGTTATGCCCCACAACCCAGCGAGTAGCCATATCATATTCATCATGAACAGCGTCTAGAAAAAGTTTATTTGCCTTCACTGGCAGAGGCTGATGTGGAAGGTCTCCAAATCCAGCACCCCGTGATAAACTTTTATGCTCCCATTCTCTCCAATTTTCACGGAGTTGCCCACAACTTGCAAGAATCATCAGGCTCTGGGGTCCTGTATCGTCCGGGCAAGTCTCAATATGCTTTTTCAAGCATTCACGGAAGGCCCTCCGGCCGTGAATACTTGTACTAAATCCATGCATGTTCTCGCTGGGTGCGGGGACTTGAATATGAGATCGTCCACGAAGCCGAGCCATCACCATCGTCATGGCAACCAAATCGCCTGTGCGGAGGTGATAATCTGGGTCACTTTTATGACGGTCACGCAATATAGCTGCTGAATTTCCCGACGCATCCAACAGCCCGAGTGCAGCAACAACGTCATTTCGTGTTCCGAGAGTGAAATCTGGGATATATAATTCTGCGTACCCACGAACAATACCGAACCCTAAGCAATCAGCCGCGCCAGTTGGCATATATATTTCCTCCCTTTCTTTCATGATCCCCTTGACCATCCCAAATTGATATGACTGGCGCCAATCTTCCTTCCACGAATATCCATACTGCATAACTATGCCTAGGGACCGAACAGTCGTTGATGACATGACATGGAAATGACCTTCGGCTTTTAAGCTGCCGTCATAAGGGCGGAAATCTTTCCATCTCATCCCAAGGCGGCGAGCAATGATGGCAATGTCTGAGACGGTGCAAATTGCCAGAGGTAAAACCACATCAGGAAGTTGAAAGTCCCAGGAGCGCTCCCGGAATATGAGAGCGGGTAGGCTGATACCAGGAGTATTCGTGAAACCTCCCCGCTCCGTACACAAATGCAATTGATGAAGCAAAGATATCCAACACACTGTTTCATGGCTGTACTTTGAGTATCCGGGGCCTGGAACCATGGTGCTTAGTCGGGAGTCTGTACCACCAGCAATTACTATCTGATCAATTCTGTCAGGGGTAATGGAGGTCATGAAGATTTCAGGAGTAGTGTAAAGTGTCTCGAATCTGAACTCTCTCCAACGCCACCTAAGCCTGGTTTTCACGGCCCATTCCCCCATCACTGACCTCTGACATCTTCGATAGCCATCAGCCGTAGCAAAATACTGCTGGAGCAGCTGACCAAATGTGGTGAGAAAAGCAACCAGGGCTATTGCTAATGCGGCACTAGCTATACCGATCTCAAAGTTACTCATGGCTCATGCTTCTTGTAACGGATATTGACTATACTTCCAACTTAATCACGAGTGGGAATGGTTTATTCAATGCCTAGGCGCATTCGACCAGGCGCATGGATAGCTGAGGTCCGCAGCGACTTCTCAAAATACCGACCACAAACATCGGCACTAATTACAAACCGAGAATAAAGGATATAGAAGAAAAAAGTTTCGAAATGACTGTAGAGCATATAGTGACTTAGAACGCCTGTAATTGTCCAAGGTACTCAAATTGCAGTTTGCACATTGATAAAATGCTAGACCGAGTTGGAAGAGCACGAAATGACATGGCAAAGCACCTTTGTCATGGTGATGCTGATGATGAACGAGATCCACTTTGCTGCGCCACTTTCCTGTATATTGCAAAAACCTAAGTTCTCCACCTGCCGCACTGGCTCACCATTCACTAACTAGATGACAGTGCAAAGCAACGAAGCAAACGAGAAGTCGTCACGATGGTACTGTAGGAGATAGCTCCAGTAAAGGAAACCAGGCCCTCGTCATCATGCATGGAAAGTATATATACAAGATCAAACACGTCTCTACCACCCACACAGCATAGCATCCGCGTCAGCTGCGTCAGTCCTAGCTTTGTGAAGACCGCCATGACCTACTTCGTGGATCAAGCCCCTGGTTGGAAGCTCAAGGTGCAACAGATCTTAAGGAGATGGGAGGCGCAGATGTCCATCTTTTAAGCGATGTTGCGAGTTACACCACAGGCGTAGACTTACCTGTTGCTGGAATTGTTGGGGTCATATTCCGCGCCGCACCATTAGTTGCCCCATATGGTGCGAAGGGGCCAGCACGGTTGGGGCGGTGAGAAGCCATGGATGCGGTGAAGACAATCGATCCCTTGATGCCAAGGCTGATGAGCCTTTGGCAACCGCGGTACAGAAACACCAACACATTCAGGTTGAATAGTATCTCAATCTCCGGACGGGAGAAATCAACCGCCGGCTGGTGTTTGGTCATGCCCGCGTTCGCTACCAGTCCGCTAATGCATCCTGATCGTGCAATGTGCTCAGTGAAGGAACTAGTAATATCATGATATATTGACCCCTAAAATCGAATACTATACCCCACGCAATATAAGATTTCAAATAGCCATACGTATCACGGCAAAATTTGCAATCTTATATTATATCATACTATACTATAGTATACTATAATACTACCCTTAAGTGAAGCTATTCCCAATTAGTAATATGTCACAGAGAAATAGGTCCGCACGTGCTCACGAGCGTACGACCTATTTTCTTCTGGGCTACGAAAGCCTATCTAGCTTGATTTCTAGTTTTACAAGCAAAAATACACACATGTCGCATACGTTGCTTTAGCTTTCATAAACTAAAAACGAGTTTTCGCGGGACGTGCGAGCTGCTCCGTGACATAATACGACAATATAGCAAAAAAGTAAGCTTCATTTTTACTTGTTTTTAACCTTTGCAGTAGCTTTTTAACCCGGCTTGCTAGCCTTGGCAAGATACTTAGTATATTGCCAATATGATATGAGATCAAAGTTTCATACTAACACTAGCGCTCCACGAGATATCTCATACTAATACTAGCGTAGTATCAAAAAGTCGATCTCATATGACTCGAGACTCAATATCACTAAATATCGCCATACTAGTTCCTTCACTGAATGTGCTGTCCACGGCTTCCTCGATGCTCGATTCACTGATTACGCGCATCTGATAAAATTGAGTTGCTTGGAATGCTTCTTTTGAAGCGCAGAAAACTCCTCCCGGGCTCGAAGATATCCAAAGAATAAACAATAGCTGCCGAGTTTGCTAAGCACACTTCAGCTATCCACAGCCCGGTGCCTCGGTTTGTCCCAGTGATGGCCACCACTTTTTTGGCTCAAAGAGATCTTCCAATCGAATCCTGGACCGGGCATCGTTGAGAGCAGCAGAGGTGGCATACGGAAGAGGCGCTCCAGCCGCCGTCACAATGTCCGTGGCAGTGGGAAACATGATATATTTGATGAGCGCAAACCGGAAGTTCTGACCGTTTAATGCGAATTGAGCACGATAGAATACAGGTGAGTGAATGTGTGAAACAAGCTCTTGGGTGAATTATCATGAACCAGATTTTTAAAAATAAATAAAAATAAAAAATAAAAACAAAAACGGCCCAGACATACCACATCTGAGATCTATATATCTCTGAGCATTTCGTGGGAACAGCGCATCCCTATCACCACAGCGAAGGTGGAGTTTAGCATTCCACCTCCGGCTACCCTGTTCGGATGTATTGAGTATATCTTTTGCTGGCACATTCGCGACGAGGGCTATCGCGGAGAATCCGTGCTTAAAGTTACCTCGCATCGAGATACGATTACTAATAAGTTACTGGCGGATCATTTGAGGAGGTGACCCGGCTTATTATGAATATTTAGCTTGGGACCCGAGAATCCGGATGTAAGGAACCGAGTGGAGGCCCCACAGCAAGCCTTCGCATCGAAACCACATGGAGGCTCCAAAACCGCATTTACACGAGTCGGATGATCGCATCCCATTTGCTGCAGGTGTAGCAGGTATAGGTATTCCCCAGAATCAGATTCCCGCCCTAAGGAAATTGAAGCTACAGTACTTCTCCAGATTCAGTATATAAATTGCTCAGGAATCCTGATCTAGGATGTCATCTGAACACCTTCGAGCATTCTCTTCCTAAGTTTCAGGGTCATTCTCTGCATTCACCACTCTGGTTTTCAGGCTCGCGAGCATGTCTCAAACATCCACCGAGGTTCATCAAAAAGATCCCACCACCCTAGAACTGGAGAATATATCTATAAATCCACTGCAATGGACTGCAGAGGAAGAAAAGAAACTTGTTCGAAAGATTGACCTCTACTTTCTTCCGTGTATCTGGCTCATGTATTTGCTCTCCTACGTGAACAAGACAAAGTAAGAGACCTTACATGCGATATGCCAAGATGCCCATATACTGACGAGACTCTAGCATCGGAATCGCAAAAATCGCCGGAATGCAAGATGATTTGAGGCTCACCAATAACGGATATTCAGTCGCCCTTGGAAATCATGGATATGGCGAGGTAAGTATCACTTGTCACCACGAATCGGGCTAAAATAAGAGCCAAAAGTAGCAAATAGCAGTATTTCTTATCCTCAATATCTCAGACTTTATCTAATGCTATCGGTAACACCCATTTATCCTGAGCAATTGATATAGAAATTTTTATTGTTAAATATACGCCTACCCGCTGATAACGATCTCAAAAATTCTCCTAGTACTAGCCACAACTCCCTAGTGTATATTCCGTAACCTATGCTGCGAACACGCTCTACGATGATAGAAATCAGCTAATATTTGAGTCCCATTCGCATTTTCTGCTCTTGGCTGGCATTCGTAGCGAAGGCGTTAAAGTTTTTGAGCTTATGATCTTTGGGTTGCGATTCGTGTTCTCTAAAGGCTGCATAGCAAAACCTGCCTCAACAAGCTCATGTAGTTCAGCCCATCTTATCTTGTAAGCGTGTTCCAGATGTGTAAGCAGAGCTGATTTCGCTGTATAGACTTTGTTCGGATTTTGGCACCCTGTCCCTGGACAGCAAAGTCCTGACTATACCTTAACTACCCTGGCCGAATCATTCCTTCTAGCGACAGCTGGATAGTAAGGGGCATGCTTGACGGTAATTCCCAGCTGATGTGTTTCAACAAGGTGCTTTTTGTATTTGTGCTGGGGAACTAAATCATCGGAGCGGCAACCTGGCACCAAGCACCTAGATGGCCATAGTGCTTCGCCAGGTTTGGTATGATGTTTTCCAAATAGGCCTCGTAAGTATTTCTCTGTGTGTAGACCTTGCGTAGGCCCGCGGGTTTAGGAGAAACTCTAATATGGGCCCACTTATTAAGCGAAGCCCCTATTTGAGAGTCTGAGCCCCAAGAGAAAGGCTAACAAGGCAACTTATTACCACTTATAAGATATCAAGGGCCCATCAGCTAGTAGCTCAATCCTGCGTAGCTCGTCCCGGTATATCGAGCTCGCCACGAATGAAGAAAGTTTCTCTCCCTGATTGAGCCTCATTTAGCGAACGGCAAAGCGAATCTAGCATGTCCTACCTCTCCGCTATCCTATTCGTGGGTTCATCGCGACGAAAGCTTGGGAGAACACCTTGAGAAACTGGCTATTGACCCTCAGTTATCACCCCTCCGTGAATCAGGAGAAGATGGCGTGTTCATATAATATGCACTCCCTTAGGATAACTGGAATTCAGAGAAAATTCTCATCTTCTGCTTTCTTACTATCTTCAAGTCATTTCTAGGTGGCATTTATACCTTCATCTGGCAAAAAACCAAAAAAAAGAAACCCACATACCAGGACATAAAGGGCAGCCACAATGGCTCCCACCCTAGATAACTATGAAGAGGCTATAGCCCCGCTACCTGTGAAGGCATTGAGTACGAATATCAATGGCACCAAGGCAAGTGGCTCCCTGCAGCTCATAGACGCGGATCAGCATGATCTTGTCCTCGAAGTTTTTGCGTATATGTTGCAGATCTATGTGAGCAATTCAAGGGTGGGCACCGCGGGTGAATTATATCGTTCCTCCTCGAAGACCTTGAGCTAATGGAAAGCAGTTCTACTATGGGGATGGCACTCGGAGCTGCGGATATCGTTACATCAAGAAGTACTTTGGCGTGAACCCGGAAGAACACTTTATGATCCCAGACAAGGTTTACGACATCTTCAAGGATGTCGCAGAGCGAGGAGAGGAGTATGAGCTCAACTGGAACAAAACTATTGAGGGCTATTCAAAGAACTATCCAGAGCCTGCTGAGGAACTCAAGCTCTGAGTCGCGGGGAAATCGGTAGGCGACTGGACAGAGTTTGTTCCAACAAAAGAGGAGCTCCCTACTGCTGCGACCGCATCGCGGAAGTCTGCTGGTATCGCGTGCAACAAGCTCGCTTCTAATTTGAAAAACTTCCTGGTCGGCGCTGCCGACCTCACACCATCCGTGTTCATAGACTGGAAGGGCAAGGTTGATGTTCAATCTGTAAGCACCCCTAACAATACTTAGCGGACAATGATACTAATATAATCGTTAGCCTGAGTTGGAAACTGCGCGTGATCTCAATGGAACATGTGAGGGATGGTATATTCACTTCGGTATTCGTGAACATGCCATGTGCGGCATTTCCGATGGTCTCGTCGCATTCAACAAGGGCACATTCCTCCCAGTCACATCAACCTTCTTCATGTTCTACACTTACGCCGCCTCTAGAGCAAGGATGGCCGCGTTGCAAGGTCTACAACAGATTCATATCGCCACCCACGATAGACTGGTACAGGTGAAGGTGAGCCAACCCATCAGCCCATTGCCCTCCAGCACTCTACTACGCCATGCTTAGCGTTCTTTACATTCGCATTTACGGTTCAGAAGAAGCCGCAGGTGCCTTTATCGCAGCTATCAACGCCACCTTAATACTAGCCATCATCTCCCTTTCTCGACAAGCCCTGTCACAATATCCTGAGCAATCATCTCGTGATGGTGTTCAGAAGGGTACATATATCTTCGAGGAGGGCAACAATGCCGATGTTACCGTTATTGGCGTAGGTTCTGAGATAGTGTATGCGGTTGAGACCAAGGATAAGCATCATAAAGAGTTTAACATTAAGGCACGGATTATCAATTTCCTTTGTCAGCGGCTTTTCGAGCAGCAGCTGAGAGAATAAAAGCAGCCGATTCCGCAATAAAAGAAGAAGAAGAAGAAGAAGAAGAAGCCAGTCATTGTCATTGAGGCCTATGTTGTCGACGGCTGGGAGAGGTACGCTGATGCCGAGTTCTCCATGTTGACTTTCGGAAAGTCGTTGCCAAGCCAAGGCACATATGATTTCTTCAGATTTACTGTAAGTAATATTGCTCCGAAGGTTAAGGAGTTGGTTGATGAAGTAAAGCGGGATGGTATTGAAAGCTTTCGTGGCGATTTTAGAGATTTGAATCGGACTCTGTCTGTTGGATTCTATCCTCAATAGCGTGTAATATGTGGAATACCTTGGAGTTATCTGTAATGTAGACCGCACAAAGTAAATTGAACAAAGCCGAGAAACTTTGTTCTATATCAGACTATGGACTTGGGATGAGGTAATGCACCTTGGAATAAGGTCACAAAAGAACACATAGAGCCACTCAACATATCTAGATGGAGGCTGTATTACCACTATGCTGATTTGAAGTTTCATGAGTTATGCTAGTCATGCCATCTAGATCATTCTTATGCTGTACAGGAGATTTGTAGTCTATCACGGACCCATAACTTTTGAGAATACTTTGCAGTTAACGACGCTTGGGAACGGTTGGCAGACTGGAAACCATTCTTTGAGATAAGCCTAGGAGTGCACTGCCAGCTTGAGGTTCTGAAAACCTTATCAAAGAAAGCAATTAAAATATGCTCACTGGTATGAGGTTTATATCTAAGATACAGTTTCAATAACACTAATATGCACTTGCGTGGTGTTAAATATGTTGGCAGGGCTATTTGTAGGAGACATTTCTGTACTTACAGTAGCTTGTTGGTGATCAATGCTGCTTTCACAGCTTGTCTGGTTACTAGGAAATAGATGATATGCCATATAAGTCCTCAACAGAATTTTGTATTTAGTCATTTGTGCCCGTAGTCACTCACTTCCAGAAGTCATTAGGGGTTGCTTGGACATCTGAGATAAGTCTCTGGATCGAATATTTCGAAACAAAGGGGTTATGCTTGCCGTGGGATTCATGGAGAAAACTCGCACAACCCATTATCTTCGCATCGTTACGTAGTAAGCGATGTAGACACGATCTGGGCTCCAAAACTAGCACAATAGTTCTAACATGCCTAGGATAACTCTTGATCATATATATACACTGCTGCCTATGCAACCCAAATCCTCCTGATCGCCTCTGTAACCCCGACGTCATTTGTCTCAAACTCGTATAATCCAACTCCAACCACTACTGTCGCGAGTTTGAGTCCCCAATCGAACACGAATTTGGACCTTGGCAACCGCTTTACAGGAACATAGTCGGTGATGATCGCGCCGAAGCCGATGTGAGAATGAATGAGGAGGGTTGCGCAAAGAAGAGCGTCTGTGGTAGGGTTGAGTGAGCCAGCAGCGAAGGGAGCAACTGTAAGAGGAACAAGGCCGACTGAAATCAGGCGCTCAAAAGTCCAGTGGTAAGAGCCATGGGTAGGGCTAGAATGAGGAACCGGTGCAGCGTCATTTACTTAAGAAATCGTTAGCTGTCTTGTCAAATTTTTGAATTGGGAATGTGATCATACCGGTTCCGTTGATGACCTCTGAAGGAAGAGTTAGTAATACATCTCAAGAGCAGGGCTATTGGCTTTCGATCAACTCACGAGGGAGAGGAGGTAAGATCGCATTCTTTCCGGTTGCGTGAAAAGCAGCTACGCGCATTGAACCCGGAAGAGTATCTTTGCTGAACGCACCCCGTACAGTTGGTCGAGCAATAGGCTTGTTGATGGCGGGGAGACTGGACTTGGAGCTTGTTGTGAAGGACCGCTTTGCAGCAATCAGGCAGGGTTGCCTTAACATAGTCGGATAGGCAATTGCGGCCATATCTCAATTGATCCTTTGGGTGTCGATACTTGATCGTGGAGGTAGAGATAAATAAATCATGAGGCGATCTTGTAGCAGCGGCTGCTCTACCGAGGGATTTCGTCCCTTTCCGCTCCGAGTTGGAACCTGAGGCATCAGATTATGTACTCAACATTCCGGGCCGTCTCATTGGTGTACACACCCCTGGTTGATGAATTGAGCCATTTCAATTCTTGCTGCTCAAAGCCCCAAGCAAGCACCTTCAATCGATCTCGCCGACCTCTAATTTCCATCACATCTCTTCCCATGGCGTCCCGGCGATTGGCATTAAACCTTTCTCAAGGACTGCGCGCTCGCGCTGGTCTCAATGCAGTGGCGCCTCTGCGAAGAGGTTTTGCAACTCCCGTCATAGCAAAAAATGGCGTGAAAACAGAAACAACAACACTCTCCAATGGCTTGACGGTAGGGACAATATGGCAAGCAAGCAGCTGGCATGGTCACTAACAAGCTTTAGATTGCCACAGAACACTCGCCGTGGGCTCAGACCTCAACGGTAGGAGTATGGATCGATGCTGGCTCGCGAGCAGAAACAGACAAGACCAATGGCGTAGCACATTTCCTGGAACATCTTGCCTTTAAGGTATGCCATGACTTCAGTTGAGCTTCTTCAATCGACGAATGGGCTGATCAAGGAAAATAGGGCACAACCAGCCGAACACAACAGCAATTGGAGCTTGAGATCGAAAACATGGGCGGTCACTTAAATGCATACACATCTGTAGGTTGGGTTATATTCAACGGCAAGGGACATGCTGATACTTGCTGCAGCGAGAAAACACCGTTTATTATGCCAAAGCATTTAATGCCGACGTACCCGCCACCGTCAACATTTTATCTGATATTCTCCAGAACTCCAAACTCGAGCCTTCAGCTATCGAGCGCGAGCGTGATGTTATCTTAAGGGAGTCAGAGGAAGTCGACAAGCAACTGGAGGAAGTTGTTTTTGATCATCTACATGCCACTGCTTTCCAAGGACAACCCCTAGGACGAACCATCCTCGGTCCCGCTGAGAACATTCAAAGCATTCAACAAAAGGATCTACAAGATTATATTAAGACGAACTATACTGCAGACCGCATGATTCTTGTTGGTTCTGGAGGTGTTCCACATGAGCAACTTGTTGGGCTTGCCGAAAAGCACTTTGCTGGTCTTCCAACTGAACCACATAATCAAGCTGCTGCGAGAATTGCTGCTGCGCAAAAGCAGAAGCCCGAATTTATTGGCTCTGAGATTAGAATTCGTGATGACACTATCCCCACTGCCAATATTGCCATTGCCGTGGAGGGTGTCAGCTGGAAGGATGATGACTACTTCACTGCTTTAGTAACGCAAGCAATTGTTGGGAACTGGGACAAGGCTTTGGGCAATGCTCCTCATATGGGTAGCAAGCTCAGTGGCTTTATTCACAAGAATGATCTGGCCAACAGCTTTATGAGCTTCTCAACAAGTTACAGTGATACAGGGTAAGCGATATGGATACTTTCAATCATTCTAGCTAACACAGGCAGACTTTGGGGTATCTACCTCGTAACCGATAACCTGACTCGCATCGATGACCTAGTACACTTCACACTCCGCGAATGGTCCAGATTATCATACAATGTTACAGAAGCGGAAGTCGAGCGTGCCAAGGCTCAGTTGAAGGCTTCTATCCTACTCTCCTTGGACGGCACAACTGCAGTTGCAGAAGACATTGGACGACAGATCATCACAACTGGCCGCCGAATGGGTCCAGAAGAGATTGAGCGTGTTGTGGGAGCGATCACAGAGAAAGATGTTATGAGCTTTGCTCAGAGGAAGTTGTGGGACCAGGATGTGGCTATCAGTGCAGTAGGCAGCATTGAGGGATTGCTTGATTACCAAAGGTATGCCAACGAATACCCGATTTCTAGAGCTTTGATTTGCTTGAAATATGATCCTCAGGCTTTATTAAGGAAATGCTAACACTTGATATAACAGAATTCGGAACGATATGAGCAGAAATGCGTAGGTTACTAGACTTGGGTAAGATACTTGACTGCATAGAGTGTATGATGAGCAAAGCATATGTACCCATAAAATTCTATAAAATTTGTTCATTTGTATTCTCAGGAGGCTAATATTTATATTTTCTGGCTGTGGAGGTGACATTACCCGTTAAGCTAGGCCAACGTTTTCTATCTTCACTCCTGGTCTTCTGATATCCTTTAGCAACTGCACCAATAGGCCGTTTGCTTGTGATGTGATTGTTGAATTCTTTGAATCCGGGTGATTCATGATTCTACTTATTCACGCACTGGTTGCATCTGGCCGGCCAAACTAGCCCTTTTGCTAGTATATTGTCGCGGCGGTAGTGCCTTTGCCTCAAGAGGCGTTTACAATAATTGACATATCGATTTTTCATGAGTATGGTGTATACAGGAAACCAATACCTCTCATGAGGAAGCCATAAGCTGGCATGCTATAGTATGCAATGGCAGTGTGGTTGTAACGTCGCATAGTCAAAGCTCACGGAGAAAGTTGGAAGTGATTGATTTCCCAATTCAGGTAATCACCGAGATCATGCCCCAAGTTGTAACCCATTGGGCCAGGTGACAATTTGCTTGGACTTGGAATCGTCGCTGGGAGCTCCGTCAACGGGTTGACATGATCATCCTTATAACCCACACTTATCTGCCCTTGTTCTTCCCAAAGGGCCTCCTGGTCAAGCTTCCTTTTAGCGTGAAGCCGTAACGGCTGTGGCTTGAGCGACTCTCCTTCCAACACTCCAAGCTCCAGATGGAACCCCTCCCACCAATCCACCAGATCGCGCAGCTCAGCGTCATTGAGAATTCGTTCCATCTCACTTGTGGCAAATTCATCTTCTCTCGTTCCGGCGATCGCCATCTGGAAAGCCGTCCAATCGAGAGTATCGTCTGGCAGCGTATCTTCCCGTTTCAACCTTGGCTGTTCGATGCAAATTGGGCCGTGCTGGAAGAGAGGTGATGTTAAAGTGAACGGTGTTGACCGCAGAAAGACGTGGCTGTTGATGGACTGTCTGAATAGTGAAGACTGAGCTTGCTTGGATGACTTTCGCGGAGGTATATCGTAAGTTGACAATCGTTTCTCATCAATTACTGGTAGTGAAGCGTCCGCTTTGTACGTTGGCCTACTCTTACCTCGTGGTGAAGTTGACGCGCTTGTCCATTTGTCTCCTGCCTTAGCAAAAGAGCTAGGATCATTTTTTTGAGGAATCGCTATGCGGGCTTCGCCCTTATCTGCCGGAGGATGTGGTGATGGCCCAGAAGGTGTGGCGTTTCCTGATATCGCCTTCTGATAACTGCGAGAGAGACCTTCCTGTAGCGGTTTTGTCAAGGCTCTCCCCTTCGAATCTAGAATCTCTTCCATTTCTAGCAATCTCTTGGCTCTCATTTCTTCCCTCAGCTCTTCAAATTTTTCAGATGGTAGCATTTCATCTACGTCTATCTTGAAAAGCCTATCACTCAAAGCATCTAACACATTTGTGGTTACATCCGCCCATCGTAAGTGCTTATGTGATGCGGCTGAAGTATTCTTCGGTAGTGTCTTATTGGATTGTCTTACTCTCTTTGGAAATAGTACCGTCTTTGTCGCTTTCGAAGTGGATACCGATCTGGACGCTGCAGACATGGGCGGCGTTGAGGATGCATACGTCTGCTTTCCTGATACACTGCGAGACAGGATGATAGTTCGCGCGCCTTGACTGGAGGAATCTTCACTGTTCTTGTTTGCTGAAGTGGCCGTGATATCCCCTGGAGCATCTTCGGCGGGTGGGGAAGAATTATCTGTTTCTCGAATTAACTGTTCTGCGGTAAACGGAGGCTTTGCTGCAATCACAATGTCTGGAGTGGACTTCTTGTGCCTGTCTGGTACGTCCATAGCCGGCGCCCCTCGTAGGTTGGGTGAATTATCAGAATTTGGAACACATATAACTGCTCTTACTCCTATTTCATCAGTTGTAACATTGCATTGTTGATGGGACAGAGGTAATGGCCATTCTTCGTCATGGATTTTGCTTGCTGGGGTTATTGGTGGCAGTTCTTTATCTCTCTCACTCGGCACAGGCCATGTTTCTGACAAAGAGATTCCATTTGGAGATGCAACCGGGTGATACTCGCAAGTACATAAAGAGCTTGCTGATGAACAAGCGGTTGACTCATGCTGTGAATGCTGGATACTACTTTTCGTGCCTGTGAGATCTGGAGTTGTTGGAGACTGGGACCCTTTGCTAGATCCATTCCTGGAGGAGTCTGAAGCTGTATTACATTCATTTCCGAACTCATCTATTTCGTGTGCGCTAATATTTCTGCGATGAGAGAATTGTCGGAGCTGGGAGCGAGCCGCTCGAAGAAACATGGTGACGGTGGATTGCTATCAATTTCTAATGCCAGAAGAAGATCGAAATAGCTCAACGAACGCAGGCAGAGTTCCAACTTTGCCAGCCAAGATATTCTCGTTCGCTCTTAGCCATTGCTCAAGCATGATGTTGCAAATTATCTGGCTGCTGAATTGGAGACAGCTCGCCAAGAATATATTTCAATCGATAGGTGTTACATCACTTGACATGAAGGAGAGTATCAGTCTCAAGGTACGAATAATGATTCAGGAAGAGCTGAGTTATGCTTATAACCAACTTTCGAAAACGTGCATAACGCTCTTCCGCCGGGGGACAATCCTTTCTGCGAACCATAGTTCGATGCTGCAGTGTAATTATCGACATAAATAGTCTATGCATTTCATGGACTCGCTTCATATATCCATGTACACAAGCGTCTGATAACGTGCACACATACAAGAGCGGAGGCCATGTTCGAGCAAAGCCGGGTATCTTGATACCTTTTTAAGTCTTCCAGAGTCAGCAACAGGAGCCGAGAATACTCGATCAGGGGTGTTGTATATATGGTGGGTGTCACAACAGGATCCCCGATGTCTTGCAGCATCTCATTTGTTCTTTCCTACGACAACCCGCATTAGCGAGTAGGAAACGGGCCGATCTTGCGTTATTTGCGGTCGCGAGTGCGTTATGTTACGGGCACCCAAGGCTGATCCATGAGGCGGCTGGTTGTTACGAACAGCTTCGATATGCTATGGTGTGACGGTGGAAAGGAACCGGCTACTGTTGTGCATTCTTTAAATCTATCCATACAACTAAGTGGATAAGGAGTGCTTACTTTGCTGTAGGCATACTGCTATGCCGAGAAATTGGAAATTATGGTAAAAGTGCGCCTTTTGACCTCGGCAGACGTAGTAGTATTCTTCATGCTATTCAAGCTTTAGGGGTAGGAAGCTCCCCCAGCCTCGGTAGGTAATTTCGTGTGACTTTCAGGTTTCAATTTCCTTAAAGTACTACTACTATCTATGCTGCGTCATTATAAGTAGGTCCTCGTACTAAACTTTAGTATGCAGTACCCAAGCATCATTTCTTGAAGCCATACCAACAGCCACTCATTTGATAACACGAGGCAGTTTACTCTAGGCTTTCAACCGAGATATATCAAAATCATGCACCTTGTTAGATATGTTAAATATGATGTAACAACATATATGCCGCGGGAGGAATTTCCGTCAAAGCTCCTGCTTCTTTCCCTTTCTATCAAACCGCGCCCCGTAGAACAGCGTCGATACAACATTATAAATTCTAACCATCTTTCCGATTTTGAATCCACGATTAAATGTTCACGACCTCACACTCAAGACGACCCACTAGATTGATCCTACGAGATCCCGTTCAGCGTCAGCAATATGCCTTAACCGACTCTCGCTCCTTTGTGCCAAAATCGGTCTCGGAGGTCCGCCAGCTTTCTCAGAAAGGTCATTCGTACTCCGATTCAGCTTTCCAGATCCTGTGAGTTCGAACATGTCGACCTTGGTGGTTGTCCTTAGAAATGCTGACGATGCTGCTTTGGGCACGTGTCTGTAGCCCTCTGTCTCAGGACTGAAGCTTGACTGGGGTGCTGCTTCGACGTCTTGTGGTTTTGGTCGATTGGGACCGCGGAATATCATGCGTAGTCTTGAGCTGAATGCTCTGGAAGTGGAAGCGGTGGTGTTGGAAGAATTGGTTCGCATCTTCATTATGGTAATCGGATGCAAGGTGAAAGAGAGCTGGATGTAGACTCTCCCTAGAGTAACAAGGAGTCACAAGTAATGAGTTACCAGTGACTTGATTTTGACTTTCAAGAACCTTGCCCAGACTGCGTATTGCGGACGGTTATGATATAGCAGGAGTACTTCTTGGCTGATATATCGACTTTGTTTTATTGAGCTTCTAGGACATAAAGCAATTGCTGATGTACAGTGCTGACAAAATAAAAGCAGGAGGTAGGAAAGGAAAAGTAAAGAAGTTGATATAAGATATACTTCGACCCACATCATCCTCAACCTTGGGGGCCTTTTGTAATACGCATGAAGCATCTAGACACATGGTTGGACCAACACATTGACTACAATGGTTTCCAACGTCTGTGCCTCACCATGATCGACTCTCCCATGGTCTATTATCTTAGGATTCAGCCTCAATCTGACATTGACAAGCATGTGTCCAAGGAAGCTGAGAGGCTACTGGTTGGCCCTTACACATGTACTTGTCAGACGAAAAGTTCGTTGCTTGTGAGATTGAGAGACCTAGCATAGTAGCCGCAGGTCTAGATACCCGACCCGCCCCTGGAATGTTAATAGCCGGGGGGGGCTCGCATTCACAGTGAGTATGAGAGAGATATCTGAGTAGGGAAGTTTGCGCCACCACGACTACTTGGATCCTACAATCTCCCGATTGAACTTTCAGTGGGATTGAGTTTTCCAACTGAACTCAATCAACGCCGAAACGGATCCAACAGCAACAAGATAGTTTCCTGTAAGAGACGAACATTTGGTAATAGGCTATCATGGAAATGAGTGCAATTGTAGGTGAGGAAGTTTTTAACTTGGGCTGAGATGTTGATCGTCTGTGCGGCCCAGGCTGTGCCACAGCCCGGTCAAGAATTGATTGCAACGTGGCCGGCCCTTGTCTGGTGCAGCAAAATCAGGATTACTGTACCTTACAGAATCAGACTTAGAACGAAATTGGGAGCGGGCTGAAAAGTGGTACTGTGGAGCAAAAGTTTGTCAAGTACCAAAACTTGACATATTGGTAGAATATCGGTTGCTATGAAACTGAACGTAGATTGAGCATGCTAGCACTCATTGATTTGCCTAACTCTCACATACAGATTTGGAAGACCATAATCTCAATTCTCGTTGGAAATCCAGAGTGTTTTGGCTGAAAACCAGTCCTGGTAGGTGTTGCATTTGTTAGCGATTGATCTATTTTTGCAAGAGAAACCACCATTATTGGGTGAGACGAGAATATAGTGCTGACACCCTTTCATCAGGTAAAACTAGCTAGCATGGTTATTAAGATAACCACCCAAACGTGCAGCCTGCCATCCCAATTGTGACATTTCTGGGTTACGGCTGCTACTACTTCCCCTCCTGCGATTGTGTTCCATGCGTTGGCAGAGTATGTACAGTCCTCTGGGGGAGAATCACCTCAAGGTGCGGGCTGATGGCTCTGCCTTTATCCTCATATGTACTCATACCGATCTGACATTGAAGAAAGATCCTTGATGAATCCTCAACGTCATGCCACTACTGGTGGTGGTTATGGAAAGTTTTAGACGATGAGGATGGCGATGCGAATCTGCTAGCACGCGACTTGGGGGACATATCTCATGTATCAATCTCCAGTGAGAGAGGAATCTTGCTTAGGCCCTTTGGCACGACACATCTACGCAACAGAGTATTCTTGCTTGCTTGCGTAGCACAGTGCAAGTGCCGAACTATCACTACTCGAAGGTCTGCCAGACGTGGTGTCGAGATGTTGGTTAGTTCAAGATGCGGTTCACGATGTACTTGGGCTTGACTGCATTGTATTGTACCGTCGGGGTATGCAAATCTTGCCGCTCCCCTCTCCAATTCCTTTGTCACGCTCAGTCTAGCGAGACACCAACAAACAACAATCAGGCCAAGCAGCAACCTCAATCCTTCATTAACTATTAACTATATCAATCTATGCATTACCAAGTGTAGAGAAGACTGTTGACTTTTTTTTTTTTTTTCATCTCATATATGATTACAAATGAGCCTCGGCTGGTGACTAAGCACCATGGCCGGGCTGAGTTGATTTCAGGGTGCGGATACAGATACGCCTTGATTTCAGGTCCTTTTTCTTTGTCACCATACCAATCCTTTATGTTCTGGCTGGCATCACTACCACCACTGGCCTCGGATCTTGGTCAGTTTGTCAGTTAGTGGCCATGCGCGCCCTGACAAAGGTAGCTCCTCCACCACCAAAACCGAAACAGCACCAAGTGGCCTCCCCCTCTCTCCCTTAGAAATCAACACGACTCAGAGCCTGCTAGTCTGTAGTAGCTGCTTGCAGTTGGGTGGCGTCCCCTCTCGTTTTAAACAATCAAGCACAGCACCTACACTTACCCGCAGAAAACGTCATCGATGTGCCATTTATTGATCCATATCAGGAAAGGAGCTATCAACTAATTATATATATAAGAATCTCTATCCTTTATTATTCATACACCTATATGCATCTCATACATGTCTCTCTCTCTTCTCTACATTGACTTCTGCAGCAAAGATACCCGCTTCCTCTCGTGATACCATTCAAGTCATTCAACTAACTACCAATTCGACCCGGTGCACAATGGTGCAAAGCAAGGCTTTGATCTTCAAGAAGGTGCCTGACGGATGGCCAGTTGCCGGCCAGCATCTGGTCGTTGAGACAAGAGAATTCGATGCTGACCAAGCTCCGTACGCACCTCTTTCTTTGCTATCACCTGTTCTTGCTAACCATCCACAGACCGGCTGGCGGCATTATTATCAAGAATCTCATTGCTTCGCTAGATCCTTACCTACGTGGTACGTTTCTTGAGATTAGCGCATAGTCTGGCCTAGAATTCTTAAACGGCATTGCATGTTTCCGAGATCCTTCCCGGCCTCTATCAGGTGAAAGTATTCCTGATAATTGCTCGTTCATCGGAGATGTCTGAGTTCGAGGCCTTTGTGCCATTTGTGACCTCAATCGCGCCCCTCAAGCTTAGGCTAGACATCGTCATTTAGAAAACTCACTGGTATTTCCCTTACGAGACCTTGGCTGACCCTGATAGGTAAAATGCGCGATGCTTCAGTCATATCATAGTATGTCCCAAACTGTCTTGATAGCTTGCTAGTCTAATGCTAGGAGATAAAGATCACAATTTGCGTTAGTATTGGTACTGACCCTGTTGGTAGTTCACCTCCTTTTCAGCTTGGTGCTCCGATCAACACCAATTCCATTGTAAAAGTACTCAAGTCGGATACAGAAAAGTTCAAGGAGGGAGACTTGGTGCATGGTAACGTTGGTTTAGAGGAATACCTTGTCGTCTCCAAAGCAGCTGTAGACACTCTTAGGAAGATTGAGAATCCATATAATCTGGACCCCGTCGTCTTCGTTGGTGCATTGGGCATGCCTGGTTTGACTGCGTACTCGTCTTTCTATGACATTGGCAAGCCTAAGAAGGGAGAGACGATTTTCATCTCCTCAGCCGCTGGAGCCGTCGGACAACTGGTTGGCCAGCTTGCGAAACATGAGGGTCTCCGCGTGATTGGTTCCGTAGGCTCTGATGAGAAGGCAGATTTCATCACCAAGGAATTGAGCTTTGATGGCGCATGGAACTATAAGAAGGAAAAGACAGCGGATGCGCTGAAGCGGCTTGCCCCAGATGGAATTGACATATACTACGAAAATGTGTGTACTATACTCATGCTGCAATGAATTAGTCATTTGCTGATGCATACTAGGTCGGAGGTGAACAACTCGAAGCTGCAATTGACGCCATGAATAACCATGGACGCATTATTGCTTGTGGCATGATTGCAGAATACAACAAAAAACCGCAGGAACGATACGGTGTCAAGAACCTCTTCTTGATCGTAGGAAAGCGGATCACATTCAGAGGGTTCATTGTTGGAGATAAGAACATGGGACCGGCTTATGCCAAAGAATTCAGTGAGAATGTGTCGAAATGGCTTCATGATGGATCTTTCAAGGCGAAGTCGCATGTCACAGAAGGCATCGATAACGCGGCAGAAGCATTGGTAGGGATGCTCGAGGTATGTGATCTCAATGTTCTATTTCGGTCCAGATGCTAACCTGACATTAGGGTAAGAATTTTGGAAAGGCGGCTGTCAAGATTGCAGAGGCATAAGCGTTGGTCTGAGGCTTGGGAGTGCTACTTCTAGCTTATTATTGAGCCTGTATTTTAGCGATAGCTGAGCTATTTTGCCAAAGCAATATGATGAAGTGGAGATGCTTTCCTTCAAACAATACTTCCATGATAGAGCCGTGTACAGACCTAGGTGTCACAGTGTAATTATAGACTCTTGTTATGGCCAACCTCGGCAGAATAACATAATTTATGCATGTTTAATTTTTGGTTTTGCCCTATAATTTAGTCCGTCTCCCTTTGCACTCAAGGTGACAGATACTACTTTTCTAGTCCAATCTGAGGTACTCTAAGCAATGGGACCTGACTGAGGAATCTGTAGGTTGTAGCACGATTTAATTCCAAGATGGTTTGAAAGGGTATTAATATTGCATGGGATCTGTGAATAGGACAACTTAAGACAAAGCTCTGAAAAGCTCAACCTTTCAACTCCAAGCCCGCCATAAGCAAAGCGCCACTCCTTATATGTATACACTCGTACTACCGTCGCCTTCCCATAACCCCCCTTTCCCAAAGATCTCTTTCCATAGCAATCTTCATGCTTTAGAGTATCATTTATAATGCATCGGCGCCTGTCCGGGTCCTGGTCCGGGTCCTCCGCCAGGTCTTGCCCCTCCCCAACCGTGAGGCGGTCCTCCATGCGGTTGCATTGGTATGCCTCCCCCGCCTTGCGCATGGCGCGCCTGCTCGAGATCGTTCTTGCGGTGCTCAATGGGTTGGGAGAAGTGGCAGATACTGCACACTACGTCTTCGTAGCCATGAATGCTGAGAGGAACCACGGGGATGAAGCAGAAAGTGAACCAAGGGTTGCGCTTGATAGCATGGGCCGAGTAATTGCCCTTTTACGTCCGTTAGTAGTGGGAAGCGGGCGAGAGGCCATGGCAGATAGGTAAGGGAAGGAAGGAAAGCATACGCAATTATGGCATTGACAGAGTACACCGTTGTAATCTTGTAGTTGCTTCTTGAACTCTGGTGGGTGTTAGGATTATGATATCATCATGCGGTGGAAAGAGCGGCTCACCTGTTTCTCCACAAGTGAAGATGAAACACATTTTGGGCGAACGGTGATAGCTTCAATCCGACTTGCAGGATAGATTGTCCTCGTGAAATTGAGCTAGAAGGTAAAGCGGAATACGAACATTTGAGACGATTGCGTGGCAACCTCTGGCAAGATCCAAGAGGAACCAAGCCACATCCGCCAAGCCACATCCATCATCCTTAAGGCACTAGCGGAGAGCTAGCGGCCGTTTGGCGGGTTAGCTTCGACTCATCGTCGCATTTTTCGATTGAGGCTCTCTTTTTCCTCCTTCTTTTCCCCCAAGCGTCGTCCTCTTCAACGCTGCGTTTCTATGCTACAAACAGACTGTCTCCTCGACGGCCGGGTCTTTAGACTCAAAATTATGCATATGAGAAATTCGGAGTACTCTTCAAATTACCTTCCTTCCCGTCGCTGGTGAACAGGTCTGTCCGCGAGGACGTAGTGTGATACGCTTGCATTTGGCATCAGAAAAGCAGGACAGGCCTCTTCTTACATATCTTCGGAGAAAAAGGAGGGTGCTTGATCCTATGGGAGAGCCGGTGCGAAGATTGAGCTAGAAGCTCTTAAGTGCAATACGCGGCGTGCTAACTCTCCTGCTTCATTAAATTGGGGTGGGAGATGGTACAATTCGATTCCGATTACTCTGTTGAGGACGACGCTTCACGACTTTTTTTTACAGGTGAGTGAGATGATGTAATTGTGAAGAACAAGGATACTGCTAATATTATCTGCATCCCATATCTACGTATCTGCGGCACAACACTGCGATGCTCGAAATCTATGTTCAAGCATATCCAATACAATCGCGTATAATACAAGATGTCCTTACGAGGTTAATAACATGTAGCTCAGCCCTTTTTACTCTCTCGCCCAGTAATCGCCACACCAGTCGACATTCCTTTCTTCACCATCAGATCCGTCATCCTCCTCCGGATTAGTGCCTGAAAACAAACCTTTATTCTTGTCAGCCTCAGGATCGATCAAGGCCTTCAGCTCCATCAATTCATCACAGAGTTCATTGCAGTGTTCTCGCACCTTTGGTGCAAGCAGCAGAAGATTTGAGATTTGCTTCTTGTAGGTAGTAACCTTTTCTTTCAAACGCACTGCGGAAGCCAGGCGGTTCCCCTTAAAGTCTTTCAAGGATGCATTTGAAACATCCTTCAACGCTTGGGTGGTCTGTTGCCTGCGGAGCTCAAACTTCTCTTTAGCTTCAGCAATGTCTTGGTCTTGCGCTTCATCCTCTTGAACCTGCTTATCTCCTTTGACTCGCAAGGTCCACATGGATTCAAGAAGGCTCTTGGGGCAGTAGTACTTAATCCCACCAATATCGGCATCATACTGTCTTTTGAACTCGCTGTAGAATTGCTCAGATATCTCGATCTGTCGGTTGAGTTTTTTCAGCGCTTTCGGTAGGGGCATGACATGTATCGCCTCCTTCTCTGGTGGCTTTATATCCGGACTGGCTCTCGGACTCTCACTGCGGTTGTGTACCTCTGCTGGATGCCTCTCTGACCCAAGGTTCCGGGCATTGTAAGTGTCTCGCCTCGTCCAATCTGAATCATCATGGTCCTCCACAAAGCCATGCCTGAGTCGGAGGGGATAGATCAAACTACCTCGGCGCATCTCTCGAGTGTACCCAAGTGAGCTGTGGCAACCCCCTCCAATTTCTGGATTTAACGCGAAATGAGGATGAATGACAAGGTTGGTAAAGTCCAGGCGGTCAAATGGAATAGTGCAACATCCTAAACGAGCAAGGGAATGGTGATAGCCTTCTCTGGTATCTCGACCGGGGTACACGTAGCTCCGTTGGGGTAATAGTATTTACCGTGGGCTCATCATTCCTGTATACCCAATGCCAAGGTGCTGAGCAGATTACGGGTTTTGAAAAAGGCGCTGCTTATGACTCGACCGTTGGTATTGGAAAGGTTAGGCTCATGGGCGAGATTAGAACATTATCTACAAAGCCTGTCAAAGAACATGGGTTTGGACAGGCCTTTCATCGCAGACATAGGCTTTGAAGGAAGGAAGTACAGGTTACGACAGCATATATCAATCATTATAGGGAAATCCACAATGTCTAAACCGTGTTTGTTAAACATGATTTGTCACCATACATTGCAGTCTTCTACATGGGAATTTGTCATCAAAAATATTGTATTTGTTTTGTTGGTTGTGTTGTCTCTCATCAATTAAGCTTCTAATAAAATCATAACACAGGTTATCATGGAGGGATTGCAAGCAATTGACCTGTGGCTCGTATGCGTTTGAATAAAGACATATTCTGTCCTTAAAAACTAAATTCAATTTCTACTCTCGCTAATCTTGTATGCCATCCTATCTTGATGAGCTTGTAATACACGCACGAAGGCTTTGGACGGCTTCCCGCAGCTAAAACGTAACAGTTCAGTACCCCACCCCCACTTCCTTGCAATCCCAGTGACATATCATGCCTGACAATCCATCATAAACGTAGACTTCTCCTTCTCATACACACATACTCTATCCAACCTGCTATTCAGCTGTTCATACACACCATCCGCTCTCCCATCGTGTCAAGACTATTTTCTATTTCCTTCTCAGGGGCTTTGCTCACTCCGCAGCAGCAGCCCAAAAATCATCAAAGAACGCTGACCACTGGAAGTAGAATGGCGGAAACGAAAGAGTTCCCACCGCAGAAAATAAGAGCGATCGTAGCCGAAGTCGCAACATTGCTGAAAGAGAAGAAGGAGAGTGTCAGTGTTGCTGAGACGGTATGTGCCCAGCCATTATCATCTCGTGTCTTACAGTGGGAAAATAAAGCAGGAACTGATGGGAACAGGCAGCAGGTGGCATAATATCCGCTTCTCTGCTTAGCACACCTGGCGCTAGCGGGTTTTATAAAGGCGGTTTGACTGTTTGCTTCCCATTCATCAAACATGCATGCTGAACCATAAACTAAATATCGTAAGCTTTATACTCTGGAAGCACGTGTTCAGTTCGGTAAGTCTGCTTTCTCTATATACTCTCTCTCCTTTCCATAAACTCTCTGCTGTTCTGTGATCTGGACCGCAGCATTCTCTTTAAGGGGCCGTCTGCTTTCGATGGAGCTTAGTACCATTAGATATGACGGTAGATTGAGGTTGACAGGCACTAGCGGGATGGAGTGAGGATACAATTAAAGCGTATAAAGGTCCTACCGCTGAGATTGTGGCCGGGTTAGCGAGAAGCGTGAGGGGGAAGCTGGGAAGCACGTATACGGTGTCTGAGAGCGGGACCGCTGGGCCGACAGGGGGAAGCACGCCAAATAGGACTCCGTGAGTATTCCCTTATTGGTGGCTGAACTGATAGCCTCGGATTGGTGGGATAGCGGAGTGACAGGCAGTTAAAAATCAAAGGCTGACAATACACAGAGGATATGTAGCAGTAGCTGTTGCAACGGCGAGTGGCACATATACGAGAGAATTTAACACCGAATTGGGTGGTAATAGAGAGGGCAACATGATTCAGTTTGCTGTCGAAGCTTTGACGCTCCTAAGAGATGTTATCAAGGGAGATGCGAAGCTATGAGGCTGATGATAGGTTCTAACTCGCAGATGGCTATGGTGATATATAACACCTATCGGCTCCCATAATCTAGTAGAAGTAGTGAGATCTCAATGGCCTCGAAGTTACACATGGTTGAGCATATAGGACTGCAACCAGAGACAATGCGAAACCTGGAAGACACGAGATACCATTCATTCTATTCATGATTATAAATGCTCAAATCGCTATGCTTTCTAAACGTATAAGATTTCAAACTCCAACATTTACCCAGTCTCCAAATTCAATGATCGCTCTAGTTAAGACACAATTCTTCTAAACAGATTTCTGACATCCACACTCGTTCATCCTTAGATGCAGGAACATGCCGAGCTAATACCAACGATGGCATTCGGCGTACACATCGAAGCGTAGGTTGGAAGCACAGCCGGGTCGGTCACTGTAGCGGCTATGAATTGGCTACAGAAAGGCGTGGCACTTACGCCACCTTCCCTGATCATTGCGCGGAGGCCTGTGGTTCCGTTAGCCTGCCGCTGAATTATACATCTACACTAATCCGGCAATTGCTTACAATTGTCCTCATTACACCCTAAACGCCGACCAGCTGTCGGCGCTGGAACATAACATGAGCATGCTGAGCTAATCCCAGTAATCTTTGCAGGCGTGCACATCGATGCGTAGGTTGGGAGAGCCGCCTCATTCGTCACAACTGCTGTGGTGAAAGCCCGGCAGAACGGTGTAGCGCCTACATTGCCTTCGCGGATCATGGCTCGTAGGCAGTTATCTTCGTTGCAGCCTAGTTGGCGAGCACCGGCTGCAGCGGAGGGGATAGATATGGATACTATTGAGCTAGAAGAATCTTGGGATGATGAGTCGCTAGGGGTAGACATGGATGTAGGGAGTGTTGTTATTATTGAACTCGTTGGGGATGTGGAAATACTAGAAACAGAAACGCTGCTGGATAGAGTTGAGGGCGTATTGATTCCTAGTGGTGATGATGCGGTAGTTGTGGTGGCACTTGCCAAAACTAGGCTGTTTGATAGTCCAGTCATCTTAAGAACGAAACAGGAGCACGCTGAGCTGATTCCGAGAACTGCATCAGGTGTGCAAAGCGAAGCGTATGTTGGCAGTGCCGCTATATCGTTGACAACTGCGGTCGTGAAAGTTCGACAAAATGGCGTGGCATCCACATTGCCTTCCCGAATCATGGCCCGTAAACAGTTATCCTCGTGGCATCCGATAGGAATAGAGCGGTTTCCTTCTCCGATGCTAGAGCTAATACTAGTGACATCCCCCGAGGAAGCCGTCGATGCGACACTCAAGAGCGTTACTGTCATCGTTACTGTAACGGTTACTGTTGATGTGATGGTTGGAATTATGTTAGTGGAGGAGCTGCTGCTATTTGAATTTGTTGAAGCTGTTGGTATTGGGGACCCGAGCATGGCAGTTCTGGGCACGAAGCAAGAGCAGGCAGAGCTCATGCTGGCAATGACATTCGGAGTGCACATAGAAGCATACGTAGGCAGAGCTGCAAGATCTGTAACTACGGCTGTCGTGAAAGATTGGCAAAATGGAGTGGCGTCGACATTTCCTTCTCGGATCATGGCACGAAGGCAGTTGTCCTCGTGGCATCCAACGGGGACGTCCGAGTCAGCCAAGCGACCAGCACGACCTGGGTTATTAGGATTATTAGTACTCGGTTCCATCGTGATTGTTGTGCTACTTATGCTAGCGGAACTTCTGGGACTGCTGGAAATACTAGAAATTATAGGATTAGAGGTAATAATACTTAAGTTAATGGTTGCTGTTGCTATGGAAGGTGCCGTCGAGTTTTCCATTGTGATGGAACCAGCTACCGTTCCAGGATATGCGCATGCACAGATCGAGGAGATCTGAAATACCATGCTGGAAGAACAAGGTTGAGTGGCATAATTGGGCACATCGCTCGTGGTTGTAGTCACTCCAGACGTGAATCCCGAGCAGAACGACTTAGCTGACGAGGATAGTTCAGGTGCATTATATGCTTGATAACAACTGAATGCATGTTAGCTTAATACTAAACTTTACACTCTTAAGCATACGCGTTGTGATCACACGTATCACTTTGTGCTGCAGCAAAACTCGCCAGGCTCAAGAGGGCGAGAGAAGGGATGGAGTAGAACATCGCTGATACGAGCAAGGAGCAGGCAATCAAGGACTGTCAAATGAGGGAGTTTAGTGCTGATAATACTAAATACATGAAAAGGATTGGCCACGAATATATAAGGAGACACATTCGCGATAATGCAATGTTGTTGCCATAGCAGATATGGCAGTGAAACTGACTACCCGTGCTGGAATGTAGCTTCTCAATGCCATCGCTATCTTGACGCTCGATATTTTCATGAATTCAATATTTCAGAAACAATTTATGTTCCATGTTCCCAGGGAGGAATTTAAGCTTCCACGGGAGGTCGTCGCCGCCAACGGAACCAGAGCTTCGTCCTCGGGTTTGAATATGTGGCCAACAATAACACGAATATGAGACTTCGATGCGGGTTATCTTCATTGGAGAGCAATTAAGTATGAACTACATCCCCGATGCTGTCGAACATTATCGATATGAAAAATCTGGTATGACAACTACATGCCATGGCCAGACTGCTCAGAACGCTCAGAACGCTCAGGAAAATGGAAGAGTCTCAGCTTAAATTCTTGTATACGCGATCATCACTAACAACAGAGGAACCGTGCGGTGATGCACAACCAGAATCACGCATACTTCAGGCTGTGCACAAGAGCAGAGCACTTGACTCTAAGTAGGCATTTCAGCATTGGGCATACAGTGGAACAATCTAACAATAGCAACATTAGTGTAGTCATGCGTCACATTAGCGGTTGGTGTCTGATGAGATGGGTAGACCTTGGAATCAAAGCATTTAACACACTACTCTTCTTGGCATCAGCCACGCGTTCTGCTCGTCTCCATGAGTATCAACTCAGCACAACATTCACCAAAGAATCAGACAATGAATTTATAAGATACACACATGTAGGCAAGCTACACTGTCGACTGTTAACTACAGTCATGTATGTCTTCTCACCAACCTCTGTACATCATGTGGTTCACGTCACACCAGCCATATGATTACGTTCTCCGCATTTCGCGTAGGCAGGGGCAACAGCGGAAGCGATTGCCGAAATCATTGAAGATAAAATTTATGATCTCAAAGAAGAGGTTGTACTTTTACACTTTCTCTCTGCAAGCAACGCCTCGTTTTCCATCCCAACCGTGGTAATTTACGATTTCACCATGAATAATAGAATTGGATCTCCGTACATGATTCAGAAGAAAATTCCTGGATCGTAATTGCTGAGCATTTGCTATGAGCTTCCTATAGAAGAAAGGGTTCAAATAGCCGGAAAAGTGGCAGAGTTGATCTTGAAAATGGAACAGGTCATTATTGATAGACCAAGGATTTTGATTCCGTGTCAGGATATACCTGCTGGATCCCTTGAGCCACTGGCTGGAGACACGAGAGTTTTTGAGATTCGCAACCACAATGCTTTCGAATATCATGAAGACGTTGAACCTTTTGTCAAGAGGTTTTCTAAGCAGCCCTTGTGTTCGCTGTTAACTTCGATTCTAGAATCACAGTTAAGCATCCTTGCTACTAAGAACAAAGACGATGAGTTTGTGGAGGTGAAACAGTTTCGATTTGTAAAGCTTCAACAGATTGCGAAGCAAATGGATGACGCTGGCTTATTTCGAGTAAATGACAATGAGTACTCGGTGATGAATTACTTCCCAAAATATCATGGTACACCGCCATGTCTTTAACGAAAGAGAGGGAGTGTAGGAGATCATTAGCGTCATGCATCGTGAGAGAATCGAGTCCCTGCCTCGCGTCCTTCCAATGATGCCACCTTACTTGCTTTGTTGTTTTGTTGTTTTGTTGCTTTGATGAAGATCAGCGTTTGCAGGAAACTTATACAGCTACGATGTCTCATCTAGAGCCTCCTAAGAGAGAACTTTTCGTTCAGGTAATTCGACGAGGAAGCCCAACATATATAGATGACGCCTATGTTCGTGGCCATTGGTTGCGTTGATTGGCACGATGAGAAGCTTGATGGTTACGTGAGATACAGTGATGTCAAGGAAGAGTTTCTGAGCTTGCTTAGAGAATGGAAAGAGTACTATAGGAATGCCCGTGGAAAGGGACAAAGCACTTTGTGTAACTTTGAGTAAGCATTAGAACGCTAACAGATCAGCCGCTCGGTGGATGACTAATGCTCTTACGCATGCAATATTAGCTATTAAATTAATTGTCGTCAAGGATTTGTAGCGCTAAGTATTTTACACTATAACTTCCGTTTACGTATTGTTTTTCCCTGTATTTTATTATTCCCGAACAAGCTGTCTTTGAATAGTGACGGAGCCTACCAAACAACAAAAGCGTTTCTCTAAGGGTTGATCTGTGCCGTGCTAAGGCTGATGCTCAAATGGGCGAGGTAATTAGATAATCTAAGATGAATTTTCCTGAACGTAACTCAACCGCAAGATTAAGAAGTGATTAGACATTCTCTAAACTCCTGATATGTAATTCTAATTTAAACTTATAGAGACACCTAGCAGTTGACTAGAACTATTTAAGTTTACCTATTAGCTACTCACTTCTTCTTTTTTCTGCTAAACTATTCTTGCGTCGTCCACTGTGTCTTGCTCAACAACTTCATATCTAGCTCTTTCTTGCTCCAGCTCTTACTTCCATGAACAAATTCTTCATAGAAGGTAGTTGATTGGTGCACCCTTGACGAATAAAGTGTACCTGATACTTTGAGCAACATGGATGTTTCGCCCTAAGTTGTAGGTGGGTGAAAAGAGGCATAACCCCCCGCCTCAAACCAACATCACAACCGTGGTAAGATATATGAGGTACAGAAGGTGTCCAGATTGGACGTGTGATATCCAATAAGGATAAGTGTCATGTGCATGGTGAAAAGAAAGCAGGACAGATTGGAAGGGGGGAAATTGTCTCTATAGAATCTACAACAAAGCTACCGGTCCCGGTTCCTGGAGCCTTAGACTCACCACAAGGAGCTCAATGTCTCATCTCCGTGCAAGCATCTCTCTGTTGCCTCACCTGAAACCTGCTTGAAAGAAATGGAAGGAACTCATTGGCCTTTCCTACTATTTCTCATTTCCGGACTCCTTAGGGGTGTTGTTTTCTCTCGCAAATTGCCTTTTAGTAGATTCCTTCTTGGCTTTGTTAATTGCCTTATGCTTATTGTGCTGGGCATACCGTCTATGATACTGATCCTTCTAATCCCTCGAGGATATGGGTTGTGCAGACTTGAAATTTACAATAAACTTGAGGTGTTCGGGAGTATTTTATCTTGTCTTCTAATCCTAACTTCTTGTGTTTGTTACAATCGCAATTCTCTTTGCCACTAGAGCAGTGATGAATTTTGCCTTTCTTGACCACCATTCTGATAGAGTTTGGTTTTATGATTGTATGTGCTGACAGGTAGATAGAGACTCCAGAAGGTGTTTTGAAGATTTTTATAAGTCGACCGAGGTGTTAAAAAGCCAAGGAAGGGTATTGTTAGGCTTCGAGGATGAATATTGTGTGGTTGGTACAAGAGGATGCAAGGTCAAGTCCCAGGATTATATACTAAATGGGATCTGCTATTCCCGCGTTGGTTCTTGATCTCCGGGAGAGGGCAGGAAAACGTAAAAAAGTATCCACTGAGCTAGACTCGACCACAATGGTTGTCCAGATAAAGGGAACAATGTTTACAACGCATGAGCTTGGGACATAGTTCTTAGGCACTGGCGCTATGTCGTACAGTAGAAGCCATTCGATGGATAATGTGAGTAGAGGCGCCTCAATTGTATGTCACAGACAAACGAATAGGCGAAGGATACAATGCTTAACTAAATTTGAAGATGAAGCTATCTCGTTAGGACGTGAGTCTCTGCTTATCGGACTTTGTAGTTTAGAGGGCGGCTACTGAGTTCATTGTGCCGGGTATAAAAGGAGTTTGTAGAACGACAAGTGAAAAAAAACATTTGAGAACAACAGTTTCAGTGTGAGGTCAATACGTGCGTTGAAAGTCTTATGTGCGTAAAAGACACCGATATCAGCAAGTGCCTCAACCGCAGCGGCCAATTCATTCTTGACGACATTGCGGTATGGACTTAACCATATCAGACTCGATAAAATACTGACCTGAACTCCAGGTCAACTCTTAAAGCCTTAGATCCAAGGTAAGAGGTAACTATTTTTGCGTCAGATTAGGAAGCAATTCACACGGAGAAGGACGGATGCACGAACATCCCACATTTGACTCAAGTCTTGATATTCGACAAAGTATTTAGATCTGCATCACTGCTGTTCACTTGTAGTCAGTGTTATCTCTGAGAGAAGATTTTCAATAAACAAGATTCTCAAACGGGAATGACCCACCTTAATTCTGTTTCTTCTAATTCATTGTCACATTAACCCTCGAACACCTTAAACGCCATCAGTCTCACGGGTCCTGTAAACCATGTCAAGCTTCTCCAAGACTAAGGTTCCTCTTGATGGCAATTTGCCTACCTCCGCTACCACGTTCGTTCATACTCACCAGGTGGCATACGTGCGACCTAACCGACGGGCGGCGGAATAAAGAACGTGTTTTTATACCGAAGTAGACCAGAACTACGAATAAGTATGGGTAAGACGGTAAGTGTAAGGCTTGCGAAGAGGAAGGAGGCTGAGGTGACCGCAATCCAATGGCTGAGGATAGACGTCAAGGTGAACATTGCTGTATGCTTGATTTGTATATTTGAAGGAAGCAGGTGGATGGGCGAGTCAGGAGTCGATGCTTTGATGGTAAGGAATAAGCTGTAATGTCAAGAGAACGTATTGATGTGATAAAAATGGAGAGAAATACGTAGTAGCTTTCAAACTAAACGGGTGGTGATATCATTTTCTGTGCCTATAAGAAGTTGTGGTGCTGTTCCATGTCTCGGCGTGAATATCTCAGAATTGGCAGTTTTAGATAAAACCAAACCACTATGGCCTTCACCATCGTCTCGTCACACTTTCCTTATTGCTACCTTTGTGCTTGCTACACTTTACCTTGTTTTTTGCTTCCATTACGAATTGGAATGCTTGGTCGAGATGTCGGGATAAGAAGCACATATATTTTGTGGGAGTACGGGAAGAATAATCTAGAAAATTATGTTTAAGAGAGAAAATGTATTATCCATGGCATCATGCTTTGCGACGGCATTACTTGTTTGAAATATAGAGCAGTTCCCTCCTAGCATGTTGCCGTTCTTTTCATTGCTGTTCTCGTTTTCAAATTGCCTCACATGAACCTATCGATCATTCTTAGCACCACAATACTATCGGCGAGGAGTACGGGAAGCACTTATTTGGAGTTGCTGGCCGTGATTTGGAAGTATTAGCTTAGTCCTAAAAGCAGCGTTGTGGCTTCTGCCATCTAGCTGGCCGATGATGGACAAAGGTCATTGAGAGCGTAGAGGTGTAGCAAGGGATGGTGTTATATAGTTGTTCCTGTGCAGAAGCTGTGACGTGGGGGAGCTATACGCACTCTCAACCATCCAATCTGCAATTCATATTACAAAAGGAGACCTGTGTGTAACCAAATTTATCGAAATATTATGAGTCTGACTTGTAGGTATCATTTATTACACATATTTGTTCTTACGACGTCTAAGTAGTTCACCCAGAGGAATGTCGTCCTCGTCCATGCTCTCAGCATCAATATCCACACCAAAATCCGCTAATGTATCTCCATCGGCATTTTTCCATCTCTCGTCAGGGTCCCAACCCTCACCAGAGCTTTCCTCACCTGAGCTTTCCAGTTCAGCATCGTCATCATCGTGAGTCCACCCTCGTCTTTTAAAATCCTCTTCTTGCCTCCTCTTGAAGGCAGCTATTTCTTCGGCAGGAGTATCATACTCTCGTATGCCCGCATCATCAAAAATTCGTGTTACTCGTGGCACCTTTTCTGGATCTACTGGTGGCCATACTTTTGTGATGTCCTCAAAGCCATTGACCTCGTAATATGCAGCAGAACCGATATCCGGTGCCGCGCCGAATGGCAGGAGCCATGCTACAATATTCTTCGTGCCCATTCCTTGGCACATATTTTTCCATATCCCGATATCATAGGGAAACTCTTGATGTTCAACACGCACCCGTTTCCCATTTACGTACATGTAACCGCCCAGCTTCCTGGCTCGGTCCACTTGTGCTTCATGTTTCCCGATCTCCCAGGTTTCTATCATTGTTGTGTTTATTACGAGACTTCGGGCTGCTGTGGTGAAAAGAACGACCAATGCGAAGAGGGTAATGCTATTGACGAGTATGAGGGCGAATAAATGTGCCATGCCCCAGATAGGTGGTCCAAGGTATGCTGGCAGATTCCTATTCTCCCATATATAGTAAGCGCGTTGGTAAAGACGATATTCTAGGATTGCCATGCTAAGAACGGCGTAAAAGACGAATCGGAGAAAATGGGGGAAGGTCGTGTGGCTAACGCAGTTGGTCGTCCAAGGACAATGGTGATCCATCTTTGGGATACATCTCCAATATGTTAGTGTGAGCAATACGATATACAGTAGCAGGGGTAAGCAACAAACCGTTGACATTGTCTGCAGTGATGGGCTCTGGGTGGTTTGGCAGCATTACATTTCTTGCACCACCGCACAGCTGTCTTCTGGTCCTCTTTCTCGCTGTTACTTTTGGCTAATGCTTCATCGAACCAACCCTGCGGGCCTGGATCAGTGGTGCATGCCAGGTAATAACACCACCAGATGGCTAGCACAGATAAGTTGAACCAGATGGCCTCTTTGCGACTCAATGGTCCAGGCTCAATATAATGAAATAGAATTTGCGAAGTATATGCCAGAAAGGATATTAGGAACGACACACCGGGAATTGCAAACGCCTCAATCGAAGGAATAGAAAGAGAAAAGCGCGTCATGGTTACTGCTAGTTCCCATGACCACCAGGCTCCCAGTCCTGTATCGGTCTGATGCAAGCTGAAAAGCTGGAAAGCTAAGGGACTGCAGGTTAGTCATCTAACATAACGATGTCGCATTCGCATTCGCATTCCGTCAAGCCAAGTCCCATGGACCCACCTTTTGGGAAGCGCAGAGCCTCAAAGCTTATATCTCGCTTAGCAGGTGTAAGTCAATCGGCTTTATGTTAGGCCGACGGCTCCTTTGGCGGGCCATCTTTCAGCTCCTCTATTGTACCGATGCCGATACAGATACCCACCAAGTTCATAGCACATGCCAATGCTATACAATCTGGTAATGGTGATAACTCTGCTGCTGTTAAGAGTGCTGACAAATTATGGCGTGTTCTCGCATTCGCAAACTTAACCACCAAGTGATTGATGACTACTTCAAGTAAGGATTTTTTAATTCCTCTCCTATGACCCAATCCAGTCTTCTTTTTCGTAACTAGCGGAGATATGCTATCCGAATCTGGGGATAGTCTTTGCAGTTTCCCCATCATGGGCCAAAGCGGCCAAGCAGGCAGTCAAAAGTCGTGAAAGTACCCGTCATAGTGCCTTAACTCCAGACCCATCAATCCGTTTCCTCGTAAGGGACGACAGATAGTCCGCCTGGCCACACTAATCAAGCATTGATAGGTAATTACGTATCAACGTCTTCTTGTATGATATATCTCCTTGATAAATGCCTAGAGCACCTCCCTTCCCTTGTTTCGTTCAAAGGTTAGAGAGGAAAAGTTTCTTACAATCTTCATAATGTCTACAAGGTCTCAATCATCCATATCTATTGACGAGAAGCCGGGGGTATCTACGCCCAGTCATCAAAATGAAAACACAAACATCTTCAAACCAGAAGCTGAAGCGAATCTACCACCCTTAGAAGCTATTCCAGCAGCAGAGTTTAAGCCCAGCTATGCGTTTCTGTTGGCTTTTGGCTCGATATGTATCATAACGCTAGCGGCGGCTCTTGATGCCACCTCTCTTAGCATAGCGTTACCTATAATCACGACAAAACTAAAAGGGTCAGCCATCGAGGCGTTCTGGTCTGGCACCTCTTTCTTGGTTACATCAGCAGTTTTCCAGCCAATTATTGCGGGATTCAGCCATGTCTTTGGGAGAAAGCAGGTATGTCTGACGCCTGGGACCTGGTGTTGTCCTCGAACTCATATGTCATAGTTGGTCTTGATCAGTTCGCTCTTCTTCTTCGTCGGTTCTCTGGTTGCAGCCTTGGCTACTAACTTCACCATGATGTAAGAAACACTTCCAGCAAAATGTTCGGGGCGGGTGCTCACATCTTATCTAGGCTTGTAGGAAGATCTATCCAGGGTATCGGAGGAGGAGGAATAATGACTCTAGGTGAAATCATCGTTACAGATATGGTCCCTCTAGCTGTTCGAGGAGCATGGTTTGGCTACCTAGGCTCGATGTGGGCGATTGGTAGCGTTGCTGGCCCTTTAATGGGCGGCGCATTCGCCCAGTCTGTCTCATGGACATGGATCTTCTGGATCAACCTCCCCATTATCGGTGTAGGCGTCGTCGCCATAATTTTCTTCCTACACCTCGACCGCGTCCCAGGCGATCTCATTCTTAAGGTCAAGCTCTTCGACTGGTTTGGAGCTGTGGCATTCATCGGTTCGACAGTTTCTATATTGATTCCCCTAACCTGGGGTGGGGTGATGTATCCATGGGACCACTGGCGCACGCTCTTCCCTCTTATATTTGGCTTCGCCACCTTGATCGCTACTGGCTTCTATGAATGGAATCTCTCTCGCAAGGCGTTCGACAAGGACGGTCTTCTCCTTCCGGGGGACCATATCGATCCGATAATTCGCTTCAGTATCTTCTCTAACGCAAGTCTAATAATAACATACTTGGAAACCATCGTGCATGGGATGATTCTTTGGTCATTATTGTACTACCTTCCTCTCTACTATGAAGGCGTCAAGGGTTATACTCCCATCATATCCGGTGTAGCGGTTCTCCCTGAGACAAGCTTCGTGGCACGTGAGTTTTCCTTACCTCGTCTTTAGGGGGCCTCTGTCTAATTGATCTCTAGCCATGTCTGTTGTCGTCGGAATTGTATGCGCGGCTACAGGAAGATACCGGTGGGCTATCTGGATCGGCTGGGTCCTCACAACCGTCGGTAGCGGCTTGCTTATCCTCTTGGATCCATCAACCTCCATCCCCGCCTGGGTCTTCCTGAACGTGCCCGTCTCTATCGGGACAGGAATGCTTTTTCCTTCCATGGCACTCGCCATCCAGGCCTCCGCCAGGCCCCAGGATGCCGGGCACTCTGTAGCCTTCTTTGCCTTCGCGCGGGTCTTTGGACAATCTCTTGGTGTTGCCGTCGGCGGCGTCGTCTTCCAAAACCAGGTCAAGGTCAAGATGCTCAAATACGACCTGTTGGCGCCTCTGGCGGATGCGTACTCGAAAGATGCTACGAGCTTGGTGCATATCATCAAGAATATGGAGAAGGGGCTGATGAAGGAGCAGCTGGTGCAGAGTTATGCAGACGCGCTGAAGATAATTTGGGTTGTGATGTGTGCGCTGAGCGCGGTGGTGATGGTGGCGAGTGTATTTACAAAGGGCTATACACTGCAGCAGGAACTTAATACAAGGCAGGGATTCCATGGAGATGAGAAGACTCTAAAGAAAGATGAGGCGGTGGCCTAGATCAGGAGGAATGGAAAGCGTAAAGAGGGTAATAGAAAGAAGGAAGGAGAGAAGCATAGCATGGCATAGAGCATAGGCATTTGGAAAGCACAACCTACTGGGCTTATAGGAAACGATGGTTTAGAAGTCGGGTATGGCGCATTCGGAAGAGGCTTAGAATTTCCATTCCGGTAATATTGGGAACTGTTTCGGCATTATATATTATGAGGCATAAATGTACAACTGTTATCTCCTAGGTATCCATAATTGCACGTGCAATCTGTTGGATTCTGCTTTCAGAATCATAAGGGAATTTGTTTCTTGACTTCCGGAAGCGGCGAGAGAGGGACTTGGTATGACCATCCTATTTGAGTGCTTTTCTTGCATGCGGGCAACAGACGTTGCCTATGTGTAATATAAAATATATCTTGTTAAACATTCATCATGCTTAACGCACCTTTTTGGTAATCTAATATTCTGGGATAGGAAAACCAACATGAAAAGCACACTTGAGTATGTAGATTTGGAGGGAGAAGGACTGGATTGTCATGTATGTTTCTGAAACTGGTCAAAGACGTATAGTGAATGGAGAGGCTAGGACGGTATTTCGTTTTAAGTGTTCAAAGTCTTTAACGTCAAAGATCTCGAGTCCTGTTTGGTGCTTTGCTTCCAGTGTTGCTATGGTATAATATGTGTAGCACCACTAGATCCAAGCCACACAAAATTGTCCAAATTCACCGACCGCCGTGGCATCATAGATTTGATATAATTCCATTCAACAATTTTATCAATGCGTACGACATCTGATGTAGCAGCCGCTCGAGGATATACCAATCACACTCCCATTTCGAAAACCCATCTGAATGTTGCACATCGCACCGGCAGTAGGCTTTACACATACAAGCATGTTACAACATGCCGCAGGAATCTAGAACCTGAGACTTCCACGGCAAAAACTCATGATGGGAGAATATGTTTGTCCGGTTACAGAGGGGCCAATAACAGATGCGCCAGAGAAGACTACCAAGTGTGTTTGTTGCAGGTCGGTCGCTTACGGCCGCGATGCACCAGAAGAGCCTATGCCCGCAAAATCGAGCTTGACCAATCATGCTGGGGGCCAGAGGGTTTTTCGCATGTCCGCCGATGTTTGGTAAGTCCAACGTCAGCTGATGATCTCAGACAATTTCTAGAGAAGGACCGAAAATTTCACATGGTTGGGGAAAAGCTAAATGTACAGTATGCGATTATGCCGTTCTGTGTCTCAGAGCATGCTTGAGCGGCCGGTGGTAGCTTACCCCCAGTTATTCAGTACTTCTGCCCACCTGAGTGAGCTATGAGGCTAAACAAGTGGGATTGGCCTAATATGTCGAGTAGACGTTGAATTGATCTCTTTTATTACTTTGGGATATCTGACTTAATTTAATCGTAGGAACTTCTATCTTTTCCATCCAATTACAACGTGGCACCGCTGCATTTCTACAATGCAACCATCACTAAGCCTATCACAACTCTCTATTGTAGCTCATCGCCATATTACCATTATGCTTCACGATGCACTTTATTCTCAACTCTTTCTAGAAGCGTGAAGTACATACTTGTAGGGCCACTTTGCGAGGATGGACAAACCTGCGTATTTGCGTTGTGCTTGTGAGGATTGATTTCAGATACCACCTTCCATGAAATCCACCAAGACACCTGATCTTGCTTATACGTTCTAACCACTTCTTTATGTTGGTATCACCCCCCAAAAATAAGTACGAAAAACAAATTTCAGTGATCAAAGAGCGAGAATATTGGCGGTATTCTTAAGCGGCCTGAAGCTGTGAAAGAGCATAATTGGCAGGATAGACTGCGGGAGATGTGTAAGCCATTGATGGCCTCGAATGAAATGCTAATTGTTAGCGGTTCGGAACGGAGTCAATGTCGCACCTTGGAGGTCCAGGCAATAAACAATAATCTTCTCGTTCATGGAAGCTTCCGTCTCCCGGCCATTGAGCCTGACGGCTCGAACCAAGATCAAAGATATCAATTGAGCGGTAACATTGATGCCAAAACTGCCTATTTGAGGCCCGAGGAACCCAAAATCAAACGTGGTCGAATAGCAGCGATTTTCACTTTCGTTCCCGCAACATGGCTGAATCATGACACTTCAACAAAAATCTGTGCTGTCCAACAAGTGAGTTCTGTTGGTCGCTTGGTGGCCAGGTTCCATCACAATACCGTCTGAATGGGCGGCCAGGCACAAGCGACCCTAAATCCAATGAACTTTCTTTCCGCAGGCTATTGTTGGATGACCTCACCTGTCGTATGAAGAAAACAATCACTAATCCAATCTATACAAAACTTCTATGTTCCTTAAACTCCTGCACAATACATTACGGGAAATTGATTCGACTTCGAGTCATTGTTATGGTTGCATGCGTGAAAATTCTTGTCATAAAAACAAGAAAAAGTCGGCAACAACAAGAATATTCCTGGGTCGCTACTGTGACCGCCATCTTGCGGTCGGCTTCAACTCACCAATTGGCATGATGTATACTTACAAGTCATCAATCATGATTAATGCCGAGATAGAGATGCTGCGAGTATAGAATTTTCCCACTGACGAAAGAAAATATTTGCACAACTCGTGCAGTAGTTATTCCGCCCATCCAATCCGCGCTCTCAGCACATTTTGTGCACAACATTTCTGGATGCAGAGGCTCCATATTTGTGGAATCGACAGACCGAGCGAAGTACCACGATGGCAGCCGCCGGACAACGCAGCAGGCCACCAAAAATGTGAAGTTGGAGGATGATGATGACGATGATGAACAACTTACGTGGCCCTGGAAATAGTATGTCTGTACCTGAAATCTGAGGTAATCGTGATTTGTCCAGTGGCGTGGGCAGGCTCTAAAATAGAGGTTGGAAGGATCCTTCAGGCTTCCGGGAGGGTTCGAGGGGGACGCTGATCCTCGACCCAAGGGCCTGACTACACTAGTTGGCCAGACTCCTGTCAAGTCACTGTTTCGTGTTGAAGTGGGTGGTGCAGACTAGAGACTCATATTAGAGTTTGCGGAGTCAATTCCCTCGGGTTATGTTCAGTGAGTTCATTAGCCATATCTTCTCATTCAACAGACATATGGCTTATGAAGCATACGATAAATAACTGTTTATGCTGTCGGTACTGTGCTGTACTGTATGTCAAGCATAAACATGAGATCAGCATGCTCCAGACTCGACGATTGCCAAGGTCGGAGTGTTTATTCGCGTTCGTGGCCCCAATTGACATCCATCCAAAAAAGCTCCTTGACCCATATTAAATATAGAGGTTTGCCTCTGGTTGGAGAGATCGGATCGAGGAGGTGCAAAGCCTGAAAATTGAGTACAGGGTCTGTGCCAAGGGGGGGGCGTTGCTGCGGCCTTGTTTAACTTGTTCTATGGGTATTCATCCTCGTCGCTTGGTGTCAGGAACAGGAAAAGACCAGCCACTCAGCACCAAGAACCTTCCCTTGGACAACCTTGGTCCGGGCCAGGAACGCATTTTCAGTGGGCCGTTGACTAAATTGGCTGCTTGGTCAATCTCATCTCCCCTGCCATCAGTGGATGTGCCTGAGCCCTCACATCGCGGGCGCTCATCTACCACTCCAAATTACCCATCCACACCAATTTGGTCATGAAATCCACTACCGAATGGCCCCCCCCGGCGTACATATGCCTTTCCTTCCCCTTCCCCGTACGCTTCCCTCCTTTCTCCCATCACACGAGGACACAGGTCGCCGTTGAAACGAACGTTTTCAGTTCCGCACACTCTTTTATAACCAATTTTGAGCGACTGCTCGTACACTCCTTTTATCAACGGCTTCCTTTCACGATCCAAATTAACACGATTCTGTATAACCCCAAAAACATTTACGACCATTTTCTTGATAGATAGACTTGTTTCAAGATGCGTTACTCGACAACTTTGATTGTGGCAGCCGTGACCATCGGCGAGTCCATGGCTGGCCCAGTTGCACATGCTCATCTCCATCGACATGCACAGGCTCATGCGAAGAAAGAGTAAGAGACCAAAAGTATTGGTCGTTGATACAGTGTAACTTATACCATAATAGTGTCGTTGATTGGAACGCCCTTGACTGGGACGCAATGGGCATCGACTGGGCATCCGCATATAGCGCAGGTCTGGCATCCAAGACCGCATCTCCTGTTGCTACCCCCTCAAACTCTCCGATCATCGCGGCTCAACTCGCCGCTACCACAACTGCTGCTGCAGTTGCTGCCGCTAAGACCACTTCCGCCGCAGCGAAGGCTTCCAGCACCTCCGGCTCGGTATCGGATGCTGTTTTGAACGTTAAAACTTTGTGGAGCAGCATCAAGGGATTGGCTGACAATGTTACCAAGTTCGGAGCTCGCACCCAGGTATCTGGAGCGGATGTAGCCAAAATTGGAAATATTGGCAATCCACAGGGATCTAACATGATGAAGGTTGATGCAGTTGGGGATTATCAATATACGAACACCTTTGTTAACACGGCAAGCGAGGCAATCACTATCATGGTATGGAACAAGGCATACACCGAAGATGATAATCCCGAGAACGCATTGGCCAACCTTGGAGCTATGAAGGCACCGACCTCGCCATCTCTTAGTATCACCCTTGCCCCAGGCGAGGAACAGGTTGTTGCATTCGATGAGGATACTCAGGCTGGATGGGCCCAAGCCACTAACGATATCCACATCTCCGGCTCCTACGAGACTACCTGGGGCGAGATCAATTACGTCTCTACTGGCTGTGGCTACGATGTTTCAGCCATCATGAACAAGTACGGCAACACATATGACATGTCCATCACAGCTAAGGAGACCGATTGCATCAGCGATATGACCCAGAATCTTTGGATTGCTAGAAATGGCAACATTTTAGACCCAATTCCCGTTGGAACCAGTGATGGAAGCTGCTACATCCCCGCTGGAAAGTGCACTGTCAGAACCGAGATGGGTGGGCAACAATAAGATGAAATGGCAGCTGCATGTGCATACTTGAATTCTTCGTACATAGTGTAATTTCGAAACCTTTTCTCTCTTGGAGTTGGGAACTTCGTTGATGTGAAGGCAAGTTGGAAGGTTATTTACTTCAGATACGACTCTTGATACCTAAGTGGATTAAAAGAGGTGTGTTGGCGCCGGAAATAGTTTGTTTTGAGTTAAATGACGCTTTCGCCAAATAAGTTATGTGTGAGCCCAATATCTGGCCAATCTTAAATTTCTTGCTCTGCTTCCTAAAGTCCACCACCGCTTGATAAGTATTATCAAAGATATGGTAGAGAGGAAATCCACTTAGAAATATTGAAGTACAAGTGCAGCTTTAAATGTCTCTGTCACTTCTATCTCTTACGAACACTTGTGGGTAGAGATCTCTAAATTGTTATATATTCTGAAAGGGGTCTGCAGTTGTTCCATATCTAAGGAGCTTTTGTGCTTCCAAGGTGTCCATTAAGAGTCTGATATTCGCGATGGGAAGAGCTCCTCGACAGCTTGATGGCCACGACATGAATTTTTAATTTTTTTTAAAAAAAAAAATTGGGGGGGGGGGGGGGGTTTAGCTACCCTGTGATATCAAATAGGCTTAAAATTGCGAGTGAATTGTTGTATTTGTGGTATGTTCAGGTTGAGTTCCGTGGAAGCACACTTGTGGTATCTAGTTTCAGAACAAGGCATTTTCCATTGTTACAGACTGCTAACTGGAATCTGCACCATGTTAGCGAGTCAGAGGGAATGACAATGAATGGTCATCCTCGTCGTAGTCCGGGACCTGCAACTATTGTGCCCATAGGTTGCTGACCAGCTCCTGCTATGATACGATCGATAATGAGCTCTTCTAGCTAGCCGGCTGGAGATCGAGTGCTCCAAAAGAAAATTGAGTGAAATTTTGGAGACCTGGGGATTATATGTGTAGCTGCTGCTAATCTTAAGGATTGATCTGACGGATGCGGTTCTGTCATCTTTGAGCCATCGTGTGATATCATGTTCTTGTTGTGAAGCCTCATTTTTGGCCCGCCTCGTTGTCCTCCACAATCGTTGCTTCCTTATTAGCGAAATGGCCACCATCAAACAACCTTAATATGCGTCAATCATTGACCTCAGTTAAATCGCCGAGCTAGGTTGGAATCATAATTTCGAACACCACATTCATTTATTCCCTTCTCGTAGTCTTTCCTCACCGCTACCCTTTGTCCACTACCCTAATGTATGGTTTTGCCCGTTTTGCCTGGCCTCGTTCATCTCAAACAGTTTGCAGCCTCCCGTCCTAAGTCAAGGAAAACGAAGCATAGCCATCTCCATCCACATCGCCATGTCCCCGGCGATACCTGCCATGATTCTCATAACGAACATGTTTTAATTCTGGCTCATGCCATTCACGATACAGCTGAAGCAGCCCCCAATGTTCAGTTCTCTCACCCAAGGGCAGTCGGTTTAGGGTAGGTCGAGCCCAGCAACTTTTAGACTCGGAGGCTGTCGTGTGGATCATAGCGTTCAATTTTCTAGGCTCATCTAATACGAAGGCCGTTCCTTCTATTACTTCAATAACGGCTGCTCCACAAGGGTAACCTGCCCAATTTAGTTTGCGGTAAAGAGAAAACTCCCACAGTGGCGATAACCTTCACTAACGATAAAGCTCTATCATATGGCCATGCTCCTGGTTCCAATTCATATGCTCCCTCAGCCAAATCTACCAATACCGGAACATTTAAGGCTCCCCTCGACTCCTGGGATCTGCTGCTAAACTTACTGCTGCCATTGCAGAAAGCTACCCATCTTCATCCGATGACGCCAAGGAAGAGAACACCGCAATGGGAGCATCTCATCTAGTCTATTAGCTAGATTCTAAAGTCCAGTTTACTGGGGAATGTTGTTAAAATGGTGAAACCTAGGTTATTGACGGATTGATGTCTCTCGCTAATCATGATGATCAGGGTGCTCGATTTTTCAACTTGTGAGGAACTGTTGATCATCCTTTCGAAAATTGCAGTCTTTAAGTGTTGAACTTTCTACGAATAGGTTTGGCGAACATTGCCTTCTCATGCTTGCTTGCTGATTGCATACACCATAACCATTGTGCCAGATATTTCGAGGCACTTTCAGCTTGATAGCTTGCCATAAACCTTTGCAAATGCATGAATGGTACCTCGTATTGATGCTTATATGTTGCAGGTTATTTGACAGAAAAGTGCAAGGTCCGACGATTCAATGCCTAACTGCCAAGCTAAGTCTCTCAATGTTGTCACACGAAGATGGCTCTTCTAATATTGTCCCATTCTTGATGCATCTCTTGGTCATTCCAGCCCTCACTTGAGGTACGTTATAGAAGCCGAGGCGACCTTAGAATGCATGTCTCGCATTATATTTCCTTGAATGTTCCGTGAATTTTGCTTGATTGATATTTTTTGGGGGTTGGCTTGGGCCGTACTTGGAGCATTTGTATTGTACACTGACAATGAGGACTGAATTGAAGAGTCAAAATAGGTGCTATTGGGGCTTCAGAGGTAGCCGGCATTCCTTCCCAGCAATCTCATATCCATCGTGCAATGCCATATTTCTCTCCTTTCCTTAAATTGGTGACCTCTCCTTCAGCCCCGAAGCCTGCACGTTTCACTGTTCCTGGATCACCTCTGCTGATGATTTCTCCAAACTTGATCCTCAGGTCTTTGAGCTCCTTTGGCACACTCTCATCTCCACCCAAACACCCGCCCGCGGCTGCTCTATCTAGTATCGCACTACCAGTGGAGGTGGTGATTATCTGCATAAAGCTTCCGTCCGTAGCTGATACGCCGTTTTTCAGTAAGGCAAGGAATCCAACAAAAATAAAAGGCAATGTAATTCCGAGGCTAATAAAATAAGGTAGGATGAGGTTGAGAGGTTGAGAAAATGTGTAGATGTTAATAGAGATCGACTGTGTTGCATTGACAGTCGTTTTCCATTGACCATATGCCGTCATTATCGATAGTGTTAAGTTGAACAAATACTCATTGATCAAATCTTGAGTGATGTTAAAAGATGGCGGAGCAGGTGTCGACGCCGCATATTGACCAAAAGCCGTGTTGAATCGGGTGCTGTCGATGATTGTTCCGTTTCGTGCTGAAAAGCCGTTAGCAGGGGCAAACATTATTTTGCTAAACAGCTAGTAATACCTGACGCTCGATATGCCAGACCAGTGCTTGTTGTCGTTATTTCCTCTCTCCAAGCAAGGTTCGTCATTGTATCGTTGAGATCAGAGCTCTGGCTTGGTTCATAAGATACTGGATAAGCCATGAAAGAACCATTTAACCACGACATCATCGAACTAAAGATTGTCATTATGTTTTGGTCCCTATAATAAGCAAGTGCATCATTGCTCCAGTTGGCCGGTGTGGTCCCAAACCCGTATCCAGCAGCAGCTTGCATTCCGGGTACTTTTACTGTCCCATGATATGTTGTTATTGCCAGATTGATGAGCTTGTCGTTTGGAGTCACGGTGAAAAATCTGGTTAATACGTTCCCATTATAAGTGTTGTTTACTTTGAACGTCGCTCTTCCAGGCGAGCATATGATATTGTCTGCCTGTACAAGGAGGGTGCCATTCGCGTAACCAATGGTTCCTCTACGATCCGCATAAACTGGTGTGAGGGTTGTAGAATTGAAATTTGCCAACGTATAAGTCCCATTATAACGTGACGGGCCGCGGCTGGCAGTGGGTGCGGATGTCCATTCGCCCTGGTATATTGGATATGGTGGGGCGATGCTATTCAAAAATTTCGTTGTATTGGATGTGGTGCAGGTCATCCAAGGACCCTCAAAATCCAGGTTATATGTGCAATTAGGCCCACAAGGCGAAGGTGTTGCAAGTGTTTCTCCAGAGTTGAGCAATTGGCGCGCCAGCCTGTTGATTAGATTTGTGTTTCTGTTGTCATTGAATTGCCTATAGATAGGGTTAGATATCTCAACAACTGAATGTATTATTTAGTTGCAGTTGACACACTGACAGACCAATTGCTAAGATGGAGCCACTCACCCAATTGAGAAACCTATTGGTGGCTCTGCGACCAATACCTGAAGACTAAGCCTATCTGCATCTATTCCAGATCCGTTTCCGATCTGGATGTCTGCTAGTCAGCAAAAAGAATCTGGCGTCACGTGTATCTGATGGAGACGAATACTGACAAAAGATGCATTGAAAGTTGGGATTTCAATCATTTTGTAGAATATCCTTTGCGTCGATGAAACAGTGATTGCTCCTGGCGGAAAACTTATCACAATCTGCGACAGCCACATTAATAATGCCAGCATAAACAAAACTGGTGTTGCTCGCAAAGCTGCTGGCTGGAAGAAGACGAAGAGGTTTGATCGGATGCTAAATAGGAGCTCAATTGTCGAGACTTTCATTGCTTCTGCCCTCAACAGATACCACAGGTATTGAACAAAAGCTACTGCAAGTGCAGCTCTTAGGCTGAAGCCGAACACGTTTGCTATGATATTGGAGGTAGTTGACACGTATGTTTGGGGGAAAATCGCATTCAGCCCATCTGCTTCCTTGCCTATTCAAAGAAATTCCAATGTTAGTTCTACCTGATGCTTTAGTTCTAAGATGCTGTCGTGAGAGCCATGCATAATCAGAAAATATATTGACATTAAATCTGGCACTGTGAAACATCGCGTGGTCCTCGCAATGTCGTGACTATAGAAGTGACCGGTATTGGAGGAACATCTTACCATCCAGATATTGAAAAATTAACAAATGAGCAACGGCGAGAGCAAGCGCTGCCATAGGAAGTCAGAAAATATATTCAAAAATGAATAGAGCACCGGAGACAACCAAATATGTATGGCCCAAGCATCAGCAAGGGAGTCTGCCAACCTATCCCCCAGGTTGATAATATCATAGGCGGTTCTTTGATAGGAGAGCTAGATGACCCCAATGCTGAAGTTGCAGCTCCAGAGACGCTAGATGCATTACTGAGACTACGCATTCGTCTAGAAGCCATTGGAGGTGTTATGGGTGCTGAACATGCTTGGGCTGGTGGTTGAAGCGTATTGCTTTGTGGTGATACTAATTCGGTCGAAGTACGAGACGATATGCCTGGAATTGACGAAGACATAGTTGTTCTAGCGAAATGAACTCAATCCAAAACGAGACGATGCAAAGAATATAAAAATTCGACAATTGTACTGGAGAACTATGGGCGATGATGTTGGCACGACATGGCAAAATCATGGGATCTTATTACAATCACAAGCGCTTGAGACGACTTGAGCTGTATTTTCACTGGAGAAATAAGCGGCTGCCTGTTGGTTTTGTCAGCTGCAGGAACATGCAATGCAGGTCATTGGTACTTACGAACTAACGTTTGTTTGTTGTAAGTTGAGGTAACTCCGACTACATCGATTGAGAGGGAGAAGCCTTATTGTAGTGAACGTTTTATAATCTTGCTTTGTGTTGCTCTGCCTTTTGATCAAGCAAAGAACTCTCTATCATACAACCTCTACATCCTTCTTCAAATTCATTACGAACGGTTACGATGAGAAAATTGATGGCAATGTTGCCTTGACCCGACAGTCTGGTAATACGACACATCCCTCCAATTATCTCGCATTGGATTGGCAGTTTTACCGCCAGAGCCACATCCAAGATCCATAGCATGTCAGGCTCAATAAAATGACTAGCGGGTGGTCGCTTTGCTGAAACACGCTGTACTTTGCGCTGAATGGCTAGCAAACGCTAAGTCACCAACGAGCGTTTAAACTGAAATTGCGAGAATAAACGCTCCCCATCAGGACTTGTGTGTATCTGACAAGGCTGCACCATATTTGGGCGATTCAAGCTTGTTGTTAGCACGAGAGCATTAGTCATCGGACTTTTTGTAGTGCAGTTTAAGGGTTGCATTCAAACTTGATGTCTCGGATTCGGTATCTTGACCAGTCAATTCAAACCAAGCTCGGACAAGGCTCCCTTGCCCTCTCCTGCTTGAGCAATTGTTTGGCCGACTTTTTTCGGCGACTTTCGTGGGTTTTCAAAGTGCGCTGCTCGCTTATTAAGTACAGTGGAGTGCAAAAGGGTTGCACCCTTGTCTGGTTTATGCAAACAAGCGATCCAATAGTAAACCCTCAGAGCAAAAATACGAGTCTGCTATTGGGTCGCTTAATTTTATTTAAGAGACAAGGGTGCCATCATTTTGCACTCCACTGTAACGTAAGAGAGTCTGAGCTAGCCACGCTGATTAATTCCAAGCCGCTTTCCATAAGCCAACTTGCTAAACTCTCGCTATCAAAAAACCAAAGTTAAGAGCGAGCTCCGAACGTTATGCCATGAAGTAACTGTAGACTGGAGGTTATGTATCAACGTGCCATATCAAAGTCGCTTCAAGACTCACAAGATTTATTTTAGCAAGGAATGCTTCGTAAGCTTTCGGCGACATTTGCCTATGGATGATGTATCAGCAAGCTCAAGGATAGATGATATGAGCCCTCAGAATATAAGTATATATCTCTGTCTCTTGTTCAACTGCATCATACAGTAAGATTTAGATCGTCAGTTCTCATTGAGTTCGAAGCACAAAAATAATTACCCTTTCTTTGTCGGACGGCATCCCCAAATACAAATATCCATCTTAGTTCCAGATTCAGATTTGCAGTTATCAAAAAGAATGGCATCAAAGAAAATTCTCACAGTATTCGGCGCTACGGGGCTTCAAGGAGGATCTGTTGTCAAAGCTATTCTTGGCGACTCCAAATTGAAGCAGGAATGGATTGTCCGTGGAGTTACTCGTGATGTTTCAAAGCCGTCTGCCAAAGCTTTGGAGCAATTGGGAGCTGAGACTGTTGCTGTGAGTATTGGGTGCTTATTAGATGTCAAATTACTGCTGACCGAACATCTTTTCAGGCTAATATGAATGATACGGCATCTTTGAGAAATGCTGTCAAGGGTGCATATGCTGTCTTTGCAGTGACCAACTACTGGGAGAGTCAAGACCCAGAAGTTGAGGGGAAGCAAGGAATGGCCGTGGCTGATGCAGCGAAAGTAGGTTACCTCTCACAATAATCATGGTGGCAAAACCTAACATTCATCTACAGGAGGCTGGTGTGCAACACTTCATCTGGAGTTCCTTGCTCAATGTCACCGCGCTGAGCAAAGGCAAGTTAAGTCACGTCAGGCATTTCGACTCCAAAGCCGCGGTCGAAGAATACGTCCGCAAGATCGGTATTCCGGCATCCTTCTTCCTCGCTGGTCTCTATATGAAGAACCTGCCCGGCGGAATGCTCCGTCAAGTCCCGCCTCACAACATCTGGACGCTTGGTCTCCCGATCCCGACTAACACTCCCATTCCTCTTTTTGACGCCGCAGACGACACTGGGAAATTTGTCAAGGGCATCTTGCTCAACAGGGAGAAGACGCTTGGCCAGAGGATCTATGGTGCTACGGATTATTACACCGTTGATCAGATTGTCAAAGAGTTCAAGGAGGTGTATCCCGAAGCTGGTAAGAATGCAGCGGCGGTAGAGCTGCCTGAAGCTGTTTTCAAGGGCATTCTTGTTCAAGTTGGACAACCTGAGGAGGCCGCCGAGGAGTTGACACAGAACATGAGATTGATGAACGAGTTTGGGTATTATGGCGGAGCTGACTTGAACGAGAGCCAAAAGGTAAGCAAATCCAAATTTGTACAGTTTCATAATAGGCTAACTATGTGCTACAGATTCTGGTTGATAAATTGACCACATGGAAGGAGTTTGCAAGCAAGGCAGAGGCATTTGCTAACTTGAAGTGAGAGGCAAATATTCCGAATGTGGAACCGTAGGGAGAACACTAAACTACTAAATTGACATTGTAGTAATCATTTTATTTGTTAGTTTCTGCTGAAATCTCTGTTTCACGAATTGTCTCAATGCTGCCCGTATCAGGAAAATTATCCTCGACACGTGATTATTAGAAATAAAATGCAATATGCTAGGTGACCCGGTTGGTAAACATCATTCTCTTCCACGCACCTTAAATCAATCTCCGAGGCATACCTGAAATCGGATTCACCGACGGCTGTTTATATGTATGAATGTATGCATGTAATTTTGCTCATTATTAAGTGGCTGTTTGTCATTGAATCAGCTCTAACGCGAGAGCCGAGGTCAATCTTCGAACCGGCTTATAGTTGTCAGGTAGGCGGGCCATCATCCTTCACTAAGAACCTGCTGGTTATTGATTTTGAATTCGACAACTTTTCAATAATCTTTAATTTCTGTGTCACAAAAATATCTTTTTTTTTTTGAAGCAACACATATCCACTACAAAGTTTTGAAATTCCATTTGGCAGGTCGTTGTGATTGTAGGCAATTTTCAATTGGTGGCAAACTCCCATAAAAACCACGGCCCAAGGCGGTTGCCGCTTATCAGCTGCTAGACCTGGAAATTGATGGATTTGTCGTGAGATCTCGAAACATCCAACATCACCCTTTTGGCTCACAACAATCATCACAACCATCAAGGCGGAGCCTTGGAGGGCCTGGTAGCGGTAGAAAGCGGCCCCAGAATATACTACGCAATGGCGACGGTATCGCCGCCGAAGCCATGGGAAAGGGGGGGTGCGGCTACTCCAGGTATGTCATTAACAACCCACGCCTGAGTTTTCCGCCGGACGATGTACAGATAACTGCTAACAACGTCTTGCTCATAGCTATATCTGCCCCAGTACCAGCTCCTACTGGTACATCAATCTCTAATCCTTCCTCCACCATCACATCCTCGACAACATCAGCTTCGGGCGCGCCGGTGATACCCGAGCGACCATCGTCTCTCACATCTGCTGTCAACCGGAATGCATCAGCATACTCCCCATATGGTGCGAACAGGTTGGGTGGCATCGGAGGCGTGGCCTCGCCATATGGCGGCATCGGCTCGGCATATTCATCGCCCTACTCAAGAATGGGAGCAATGGGATATGGGTCTAGTATGTACGGAGGCATGGGTGGTTATGGATCGATGTACGGCGGCGGGATGGGTGGCATGTATGGAGGTATGGGCGGCATGGGGGATCCAAATGATCCTAATAGCATGACACATGGCTTCACGCAGAGCACCCAGGCTACTTTCCAGATTATCGAAAGTATAGTCGGCGCTTTTGGGGGATTTGCACAGATGTTGGAAAGCACATATATGGCCACGCATTCTAGTTTCTTCGGTAAGTGGTTTTCAGCCGTCATGGTCAAAGAGTTGTGCTAAGTTTGTATATAGCTATGGTATCAGTGGCTGAGCAGTTCGGTAATCTACGGAATACACTGGGTTCAATATTGGGCATATTTACTGTTCTGCGGTGGCTGCGGACGCTGTTTGCTAAGATCACCGGACGACCGCCTCCCGCTGATGCCACGGCACTTACTCCAAGCGCCTTTGCGTCTTTTGAAGGACGCAAGTTCCATCCAGATGGCTCGCCAGCTAGTGCACCACGACCTAGCAAGAAACCTTTCCTATTCTTTATTGGGGCTGCATTTGGTTTGCCCTATCTCATGGGCAAGCTTATCAAAGCTCTCCAAGCGTCTCAAGAAGAGGAACAGAGGCGGCAGATGGCCGCCTCCGGAATCCAAATAGGACCAGATGGCCAACCTATTCAGGTACAGCTTGACCCTTCACAGCTGGAGTTCTGTCGTGCAAAGTACGACTTTACGCCTGAGTCAGGTGCATCCGTACAAGGAGTCGACCTCGAGGTCAAGAAAGGTGATTTAGTAGCAGTCCTAAGCAAGAGCGACCCGATGGGCAATCCAAGTGAATGGTGGCGATGCAGAGCGCGAGACGGACGCGTGGGATATTTACCAGGAGTATACCTCGAAGTAGCGAGGAGATCTGGGCAGCCGATTGCAGAAATTAAGAGTGCGAGCCAGAGCGGTAGCAGAACGAGCACGATGACTAGCCAGAGCGCGCCGGTAGTGGAAGGCAAGGCGGGCGATATGTCCGTGGAGAGCTTCCAGAAAAGTCAATTTTATCAGTAACTTGTGCGCGCTTTGACTTGTATTATGGAAGCATGGATTGGAATGGAAAGAATATAATCAAATGGGACACAAGCCTCGATGTACATAGGCGTTCAATATACCTTTTACTTGCGAATGGGATTCAAAACTTCCCCGGCTGTCTGCAGGTGTTACAGCATCCTCGTAATGAGGCTTTGTTAATTTATTACTTTTTAGGGTTGCATTTTACCTAGCGGTATAAAGGCAACAATCTGCTAAAAGGGTACACTCCTCCCTCAAATAAGCAAAATTTCTCCTTCAGTAGATAGACATTGTTTCAGCAAGATCTGTAATTGGAATCCTAGCACCGCCTCCTATTAATTTCATTCAAATTGTAGCATAGGATTCAACGAATTTCGAACAAGTGTTCTCATAATTAGATGGTTTCCTGACTTGAGAGTGGCAGTTACCCAACTTAAAGTGCGCAGGTTTCGCATCCAGATACTTGCCTCCCTATCACAACGAAACTTTCTTACCTCTGCCTCCTGGCTTTGGCTCCTACGTCCGCCACATCGGATATCAAATACATATACGAAATGACACCTACGCAGGGAAATTAGACGCCGCTCATTCTCTTCGTGAAAGATATACTCACCGTACACAGCCGCGGCACGGCGCCTGAGAGGTTCCGACGGACAAATTTCCTTCAGCGCGAATTTCATAGCATGGCGCGAGAAACAGGATTCTCTAACACGATGCTATATCAGAATATGAAGGAATTTCCTCCAATAATATATGCAGGGCTGGACATCAGCCTAACAAATTGGAATCCTGAGCGAGATGATGTTATAGCTTACCTACTAAAAGCAGGAATTATTGAGGCATCAGCGGCTGCTCATATATCGATGAGGTAATGGAGACAGCCTTTCAAGGTCGAGATGAGCCTGGCCGGAGGTGGCAAGAATGGTTTCCCCAGAGGCGAGACGCTGAGCGAGTTGCTGACAGGAGAAGTGGCATTCAATTAAGCCCACGAAAGAGTCTCTGGGAGAGTCAATCAACAAAGCCATAGGAAAACTAATGGGCGATCGAACCCTATTTGGGGAAGCCTAAGTGCTGAACCTGCAATAAGTCCTCAACCTTCAAAACCTATGTCGAACGCTGCTCAACTAAGGAAAATTGGTGAGGACGCACCAGTGATTGTTCTGCGGTAGGTAGGCTCTGTCGAGGCAGAGACGGGATAGTGCGCTACCCATTGTTTGTGTGTCGAACGGCGGCGCTTGGGGTCCCGTCTAAATGGGAAGGGTCGGGTTATGACGTGGCTTAAGTTGCTGTGGGGGGAGAGTTGGGTAGGGGGACGTTGTGAGGCTATTTCTAACATAATTCTGGAACTGAATCAGACGTAGAGCAAGAGTTGACTTTGCCGGACCTCTTGCATAATCGCGCCGAAAGCCTCCATCCAAATTTCGGTTGAAACTTTAAAAGAAATCCAATCTTTCGAGTTATTTAGCTCAAAGAGGCCCGGTTCATCGCGAAGATTTTCTCCTTGCATTTGAGGGCTTGAGGTGAAATGGAATGTCTTCCGTATTTGGTCACTTGAGGCATTGTGAATAAAACAAGAGCATGAGCCTCTACACCCAACCTGCGAAGCAAGTCACTGAACTCCCAATGCTGAACCCCCTTGATTGCATGACCAGAAGCAAACATGGCACACTGTTCCTCTAGACAACGATTGTATTATGAGCAAATCTGAATGCTGCATGCCAGTTTCTGTATTCTTGCAGACCTAGTGTCTAATGATACTCTAAAAACGCCCCATTACCCAATGCTATTTCATGTAAAGTATGTACACCATACCAATATACATATCCCACCATCAACCCTCCTTGTCAGCGAGTTCCCAAGCAGCACGGAGCACAGCTACACCGCCGCCTTGCGTCTCAACTGTTCGGCCTCTGCCGCGATCATTCAGATCTTGAGCCACAGCCTGTTGGCGTGACAATTCATCTGAAACTTTGATAGTATGCATCTTGAGTGAACGTTTCCAACCCGCCGGTACCCCTTGATTCCTATAATCTACAGCATTGGGCGGAATCTCCTTAGCATTTTCAGGTTCTCCAGTCTCTTCGCCCGCAACAGCGCTTGACGGCGCACCCCACCACATACCATATCTACCGAATTCATTTCTCGTCTCTACTGCGGCTTCAGCGTTATGCCGAATCCACGACTTGTATCTACCACACTTCTTCGAATGCATCTTCCGATCATCTGCATAGCTTGTCTCGTTGATTACCCCCTTGCCGATGAAGGGATCCCCTGGAATGATTGGGTAATAAGGAAGCGCTGTACAGAAGAGTGTCAAATGATGGAAAAATATGCCCTTGAAGGTTTGAGAATCCTGAGAGCAGTATCCATCTGCATCACACGCATCTTCTAAAACACCGCCTCTGCCTAGACCATACCATTTTTTTAGTCTCTTGCCAGAGTCATCAATCTCAGAATCGGTACTCAAATTCCACCCCGTAGCCGCGATAACATTTTCGACAAGATGATGCCCATCGTCAAGATAGTTGATCACCCCAGTAGCTTCGTAGAGTCCTCGTTGGCCTGTAAGAAGAACGCCTTGATTGTATGTGTATACCATTTCATTCCTCTCGTCGCACTCTAATGGTATTGTCGAGTTTGGCGGAAGGTCGCTGGACCAATTAGAAACATGATACCCATCAACATAAAGCCCTTGAGCATCAGTCATGTTTGAGGCAGTGAGCCACTTGTACCCTTCTACAGCAGCTGCGAGATATTTTGGATCGTGAGGTTGGGCTGGTGGAATGTCACCTGTTCCAGGAGGCGAAACTCCAAATGGTGAGGTATTGTTGTCGCCAGGAAAGTATAGATACATCGAAATTGAGGCGGAAATGTACAGCTCATTCGTGATGGCGTTTTTGTAAGGGGTGAGATATGGACTCCATATCATACCGCCATTGCACAATCTTGTGTCCCATCCCGCGCTTGCCAAATCCCAAAATATACGCGCTCGATGTGCGAAGGCCGGGATATATTGGTTACCGTGCCAGCTACTTCTGCCAATGGCACCACTGTAATGGAGGGTCGAGTGTGTATTGATGAACTTTATGCCCTCGAGCCAGCCGAGCACCACCCAGAGCATATCATCATACGCTTGCTGTCGTAGCGAGAACGCATCTTGCCCAAAGTAGCTTCCCACTAGTTGCGCAAAGTACTTGTTGATCATATTCTCATTATCCTTGACGTCGACAAGACTCTCGAAAGACGTGGAGAGCGTGGTCAGAGCAGACGCAACATAGGTGCCGATAACCGCAGAGGTCCAATCGATAGACGTTGGCCATATCCCTTGCCATACCTCATAGTAATCTCGCTGTAGGACTTCTAGTGCATCAAAGAAGGTCTCGAATGAAGTTGTACTATTCGAGCTCGCCACAGAATTGGCAGAGCCGAGGGGTAATTGCTTGGGCAGATCTAGGCGCTCAGCAGAGGCAATAGTTATGGTGAGAAGGTATATATACAGTATCGAAAGAGCTGATCGTGATCGTGTATTCGTGGACTTCATGAAGACATACATGATGAGCCTGCGCACAACTCCAGAGCTGGCAAGCACTTTAGAGTTCTAGAGAGAAAGAAAGCAACGCCAGTCGCACACAATTGATCAAGGAGGAAATAATAACAACATCTATGCTGTCGAACGAACTTAAGCAACAGAAAGGGACTGGCGGTATAAAGTGGCACCGCTCACGAGGCCATATTGTATGAATGAGAAGACAAAAGAAAAGTCGGGAAAATGGGGCACGAGGAAGAAAGGTGGCCATGACCACAAGGTGCATTTTTCTTGGAAGCTTGGTGGTGGGGGGGTGATGTGCATTACAGTGTGAGCCAGGGGGTGGACGGGAAGGGTCCTGCACAGTTAGTGTGTATAGTGAGCCGAGCCAGTGTGTGGAAGGTTACTTGTACTGCATTTACAGTACTAAAAGGTATCATGATGTTAGCCGAGACAACCTAGAGCCTAGACTTGATCATGCCGCAGACCTCAACACCAAACAAATGACCTTAGCAGTCCCCACCATAAGAAACGAACAGGAGGCATTCTTACTGTAGAGAAGGAGATCTTCGAGAAACGTACGGGGTCGAAGAGGCACATCTGAAAAGGCTCCTCGGCTATCGGTAGCTACAGGGCCCGTCTGATGTGTGGAGTTCCAAAATTTGGTGTTGCTCTCCCTTTACATATATTCTGCCGTCTTCAACTCATTCTGCGATCCATATATGATACGCGGTACACTTACATACTCGATCTTCGAGAAGTCTTCCGACCCGACGGATGGTGACTACTTAAGATCGGATATGGGACAGTGATATCCGAGTTCCGATCTCCCTCATAGCCGAATGTGATCCCACTCTTGATCATGTGCCACAACTTGTAACCATGCAAGGGGGATGTGCTACAAGCTTGTGATTTGCCATGCTATACAATTATGAGCCAAGGAAAGTAAGAGTGGTGGTGTACTTTTTAGATTCGTCAGTCACTTGCTTTGGCCCCTCAAGGATTACTTTGTTCCTCGACGCAAGCTGATAGAGAAACTATGACTGTTATTGACCTCAAAGATGGGCAAGCCGGCTTGCCGGTTGAAAACTCGAGCAAATCGTATTGGCATAGTCAGCCTTCCGAAAAGCTGATCGGACACCGGACCACAGCTGATCTACCATCCTCAGCAGATGTGGTCATCGTGGGAAGTGGCATCAGTGGTGCTATAGCAGCACATACGCTGAGGGAGAAGAGATCAGATCTAAATATCGTTATGCTTGAGGCTCGTGAAGCATGCTGGGGTGCCACAGGGAGGGTAAGTATATTCGTTCTTCTAGTTTCTTAATGTGTAGCCCTAATGGTGGTTAGCGGCAATTTTCGGAATCATTTCCATGTCTCATTCGTTCCAAGTGGAAAACTAGATCAATCAAGCGCCAGAAATTTTGTTGTAAACCGGATGCTATACTGTGCCTCGAATCAGCTATCAGTCTTCCTAGCTGACCCATTTGCAGAATGGTGGGCACTGCCAACCTGCAATATATGCAGCAGCGAGTCCCAATATATCGCATTTTGAGCTCCAAACATATCTATATCTAAAGGAGCTGGTGGAAACTCATTCCATACCATGTGATTGGAAAACGACAACGAGCGTGCATGCCTACTACTCTGCCTCCCTCTTTGCAAACGCACAAGCTACCGTCGAGCGTCTCAAGGAATCATACCCAGACCTCGCAGTCAAGGATGCCGTTATTACGAAAGAGAGTGGCGGTAGGCTTCCATGGGCGACCGCAGATAAGAATGTAACCCTTGAAGATCTGCGTGCTCCTAACGCGGATGGCGCCATTGTGCAGCTCCACGCAGCAAGTCTTTGGCCGTACAAACTTGTTGCCTTTGTACTTGAACGACTTTTGGCAACTTCAGGGGCGACAAACGGGGACTTCAACTTGCACACAACGACACCAGTGGTAAGCCTGCAGAAACTGGAAGCAAGAAGCACCAACTCAAACGAAGGCCAACCGGCGTGGATCGTACACACTCCTCGTGGCCAAATTGCTGCAAAACATGTTTTGCTCGCCACCAATGCTTACACGTCCTACTTGCTCCCGCAGTTCTCAGATCTGATCGTTCCAATACGAGGCCAAGTTTCCGCGCTCAAACCACCACAGGAGCCGACCCTAGACGAAGCCCCTCTCGATATCGAGCACACGTATTACATCGTAGGCGAAACTAGCCACAATCCGCTGCATCGCGACGATTACCTGATCCAACGACCAGCGCCAGACGCGGAGTTGATTCTAGGTGGTGGCCGTCAGTTTGCCAAAGGACTCGCTGTCGGAGTGTGGGATGATAGCACAGTCGAGGAGCCAGTTGGCACGTGGCTCAAAGAGAGCTTACCACAAGCTCTGAATCTAAGCCTGCGAAATGAGGGAGAGAAGGCAAGCAGGCAGACGTTGGACGCTACGTACGAGTGGACGGGCATCATGGGATATTCGCGGGATGCGCACCCGTGGGTTGGCGAGGTGCCTGTTTCCCTAGGCGGAGGAGACGGTTTGCATATCGCGGCAGGATACACTGGGCATGGGATGCCAAACGCTGCTTTATGCGGGAAGGCGGCTGCCGATCTGATTTTGGGAGTCGAAAAGGTAGATATACCCCCTGAATACGTCCTGAGTGAAGAGCGCGTTAAGGCTGCTAGGCTGAGAGATACTGTTGCAGTCGCGGAGGAGAAAGGGAGTTTAATATTTACCCTGAACTCGTGGTAGATTGCTCAGACCTTTAAAAACTTTTAAGTAACTACGTGACATGAATGAAAGGTGCAGACTCTGATGCCATTATCTGTTAATTACTCAACATCTCTTTTACAGTCTCCTCAACAGGCTTCAACTCCCTTCCCTTACTCGAAAGTAACTCAACCAAAGCATTATCTTGAATCTTACACTCCTTCAGATTTAAAGCAGGATACGTCAATGACCACCATTCCACAGCCGGTTTCTCCTTACCCCTCGCAACATAATGTTTAATATACTCCTCTCGTGAAACAATCTTAATCGTAACCTCCCTCCCCTTGATTTTTGACACTGTCTTCGCAATACCGTCCAAATTTACCGTATTTGGATTTGACAAATAAAACGTCTTCCCAGCATACTTTCCCCCTGCCTCAACAATCACAAGTGCCGTCCCGAGACCTAATTCAGCAATGCTCGTCCAACTAATTTCACCATCGCCCGCCAATAAAATCTCATCCCTGTCATCATTCTTTAAATCATAATACCCGAGGTACAGCGGCCAAGACTCGTTGTAGAGTCCTTCCCGGATGGTGGTGTATTTGATATCCGTGAGGGAATGCAGGAAAGCTTCGGTGCGCAGATGGGCCCGCATCACCCCTGATAAGGAATTTGGCTCAAAAGCGAGAGATGTATAGTAAATATGCGAGACGCCAGCAGAGCGGGCGGCGTTTATGGCTGCGATGTGATGCTTTTCGCGTCCTTCGCCGTTAGGAGCATCGTTGAAGTCCATTTCTGCGAGGCGCGTTAGAATTTGTGACCTTCAAAGTTCAACTGGAAAGTAGATTCTGAAATAGAAATATTTTATAGCGAGAAAATAACTCACGGATTCGAGGGGTAGAGACAAGGAAGAGCTTCGAACAGCCCGCAAAAGCTGTGGTCATAGATTCGGGGTCATCATAGTTGGACTGCCGAACTTGAGCACCTCTCGACTTCAAATCTTCCCATCTTGCGTCACTGGGATTGGAAGATGTACATAGAACAAGCTCGCTTGGAGGGAGGAGATTCTCTTTCAGAATGGCGTCAAGGACAGCTCCTCCTATTTTGCCTGTTGTTCCTGTGAGAGCTAACATTGTTATTCTCTTTATAAGCCCAAGTTTGATGGGTAAGATGAGAAGAAATATGTGTCGTTCATTATGACGGAACTAGCCTTTTATATGTCGATGTAATCTCGAGATCACACCTGCAGATCGCCACTCCCGCCCCCATCTTTCTCAGAGTGGGGGAACTTCAATGTCCAAGTATGGCAATTTTACAAAGCAAGTCATTCCTAGATCCGAGATCCGCTTTGAGCTTCATTTTTAAGCCAAAGATATCACATGAGTCATCTCTAATGGGGAGGTGGGGATCCTTACGGGGGTGTTACTTGAGGATTTCGAGATAGGCTCAAATGAGTGGCAGATAATTTGAGCTCGATACTTAAAATACTGTTTTGGAAGTAACTCGCGAAAATCATCTCTTCATGTTATAGCATGTCCTCTGTCATTATTTTCTTGTAAACGCTACATAGCAAGCCTTAACGACTGAGAAGTCACGTGAAGAATAGCTTTGCCCAGAGCACAGAATAACATTATTGATCAGGAATAAAGAGCACCCCAAAACCAGCGTACCAAGAATGAGTGTTTGGTTTGTTTTGTCGCGCCCATTGGGTCTGCTGGTCTGAACTTGGGCTGAATGACATGGTTTCAGTCAGGACTTAGATTCATAGTCTATTGAGATCTATAGGTTGTAATCTCCAACATCTAGGACTTATAGAGGAGTGAAATGGTTATCTTTTTCTTGAGTTGAAACTAGAGATCCTCACAGAATTTGATATGGCAGCCACCTCGTTTCGTGGTAGTCTTAGTCTAGAAAATGTCTGAAGCGCAGCTCCATTTCTGCCTCCCTGTGCTGGGAAGACTGAAGCGAGGCGTATTGTAAGTGATTTAACTTATATTACTCAGAGACGACAATATAAGGTATATTGTTATAGAAAATATATGAGGTGAATAATGTTGAAGAATGGCCGGAAATTATCCATGGCGCCAGGACTATGGTTTGCGCTAAGCCTTGTGAGGCTTAGCAGGGTTTTACATATCCATTGCCGAATGACGTTGGCCTTTGCTTTCTTAGCCTGATATCATATGAGGTGCAGACTTCGACAATGTGATGCCCATTACCACGGTGGCACCATGATCAAAACCCGGAATACTGGGATATTAGGAATTTTGAAATATTCTAAGCTTGATACTTCTTCAAGATATGGCAACCACAGGTTCGGTTGGAAAGAGAGGCCCTAGTGTATTGGTAGCTAATGTCTTGACATTCAAGTAGCTCATTGCTAATGGGGACAGGTCACCGACTCTCGAGAACGAGCAACTGCTAGCCGCTCACCTTCGTACGGAGCTATAGCTATAAATCGTAGTCGAATGCCCAGTCGCCATATCTCTGTCGATAGTATCCTCAAGTATGCATCCGAAATCCCTTCAGGCCAGGCCCGGGGGCCCCCAGGGCGGAGACCGATGCCTCAGAACCCACGACGGCCTAGTGCACCGCATGGAATTGCAGCAAGAACTGGGCAGCAGAACCTTCCAGTCCGAAGTACCAAATTAAGCGAAAAGCTGGTTCTGATTCCCGAAACCCCAAACGAAAAAGAGGATGATAGTGAAGATAACGAGTTTGGCAATATTGATGAAGATGGACCTCTCAAAGATACAGAAATGGATGTGCTTAAAAAGAGAGGCGGGGTGCGTGGTAAAAGTTATGCGGAGAGGCTGCCAAAACCACAAAGAGCAGAGAAGCTGTCTAGGGTCACCGCATATTGTACTGCGCAAGCATACAAATTAAATGCCGCTGCTAAGTTTCTCAAAGACACGCATGTGGCAAGGACTAAACTCTACGATGATTGTCTGTACGTCGTATATCATCTGCCATTATTGGCAGGAAGTGAAGGGTTTAGGATTCGCAGCAGTCCAGTTCTCAAGAGCCCAGGAGGAAAGGCAGTCTTAGATGAAGAGATTGACAGAAATGAGAGGCGAGACTATCATGAAGGCTATTTTGAGGATAGTGATACTTATAGCGTAAGGGGTGGGGAGGAGAGTCCTAGTAACGAGAATGAAGGGGATAGAGTACGTAGAGAGGAAGAAGCTCGGCGGATAAGAGAAGAAGCGCACAGCCTAGCACAGGGCAGGAGAAGCGATAGCCCGAACCGCGTGGGGCCTGATGCCAAAACATTCGCCGAGATGTTTGTCTTTTCATATGGCGTTGTCGTATTCTGGAACTTCTCAGAGCGTCAGGAAAAAGATATCCTGGCCGATTTCGGCTTTTCCGAACATGAACTTGGAATTTCCCTTGTTACGAGACCCCATGATCTAGACGATTATGAAACTGAGGAACTCCACTTTGAGTACAGCCCGAGGGTAGATAGACCACGAGTATTCAACGATATGATCACCCTCAGAAGTGGAGATCATATGATAAAGTTGGCTATGAGCCATGCTATTTCTCAAAGTACGAAGTTGAGCTTCTTTGAGGAGAGGATGGCGCAGACAATGTCCGATGCACAGTATATACCCAAGCATTTGGCTCTCACTGGGGAACTGGGTATATCTCGGACGGAGATACTCAAGATATTAGGGCGCCTCTTTAAGAGCCGCATGGATGTAAATCTTTGTAAGTTTCTCCTCTTATCGCTGTTAGATAGCTTGTCATACTAATGTCGATAGCATCCAATATACTAGACGTGCCCAACTTCTTCTGGGAGTCAGAGCCTCTACTTCGACCTTTACATGAAGCTGTGCGCGAATACCTCGAGATTGAACCGCGCATCAAGGTTCTTAATGAACGCTGCGAAGTCTTTCTCGACTTGACAGAAATATTGAGTGATAGCATTGCTGATACCAAAATGTCGCGAATTACCTGGATAATCATTGTTCTGATTGTCATCAGTATCGCGGTCACAGTATCCGAAGTGGGAATAAGATTTGGGATGCTCAGTAAAAGCAAATCCGCCATCGGAACTGGCATGATTTCGCCCAGCTACAACTATACCAGAGCAGACTTCAATCCCTCTCAGTTGCAGTCCATCTGTGGAATCCCAAACACTGGGGAAGCTTTCACAAGCTTATAAATTTGTATTTTCATGACTTCTCTGGTACTTTTGCTTAGCTTAGCATGGCGTTGGGGCAAGCGAAAATTAATCCGGGGTATATTTTGCCTAGCATCACTGGCTGTGCAGACCATTTGTCTTATGTACATAAATTAGATGTACATGTATCTTTAAGCTTGCCACCGTACTTCTGGTCTTTTCTTTTAGCCATTGCACCATGCTCTCCGTCTACTTAAAAAGAGGATATGCGCTAATCAGAGCGGCAGCGCATGACACTACTACATTATTTCTTTCTATTTTCTATCGCTGATCTAGGATTCCATCTTCGCCACTTTATTACGAAGTCATCTTCTGGAATAGTTGGCCAACTTACGTTTGATCAATCACATTGTGGCCTTGAATTGCCAATTGCTTGGTCTGCTAAGATATGTTGTTCATGTTTCAATGGAAAGGGCCACCGCGATACTTTGCCGTGTTGATACCTTAACGACACGGCTCATTTCGTCAGATATATACGTATTTGGATGTAAATATTGATACTTGATCAACTTCGGGTCACGCATAAGGATGGATGTTGGTAATGCTAGCCAAACAGTAATTCCCTACACTTGGACGGCCATCCCATGTTGACTGCCATATCTAGCACTCACTATGCCGTCCTTGATCGCCTACACACTAGCTTTCGCGGAGTCGAAGCTGCCATGTTCCCACCAGGGCGAGGAAAAGTCAGCGGCAGCTCAGCATTGTCTTTGAAGATCTTGCACATTGAGGCAAGAGCCATGAAAATCTTTCCATACAGACCATTAACATATGAGATTTAAACATCAATATAGGCTGCAATCTAGCTTAATATCAACTATGTAACAGACTGAGAGCTACGGGAAAATGGACTTATAGTTATTCGTTGGACAACTGAACAAACAACGCTTCAGCAGCTTGTTCAAGATGACTTAGTTCGTGCGACTCCTTATTTCCATGTTGCTAAGATTTTTTAAAAAGTGCCCTGGTAGTACAACGAATCAGTGCTTACCGCATTGTGGGTGTTATAGACTGCTCTCCGAAACAAGGTAGCTGTCAGGGACGCGTGCCTTAGTATATACAGTATGATAAGCTAGTCGAGCAGTGGTCTCGGTTATTTTACCTTTTTGGACAATTTAGTACAGTGGCAAAGCTTACCAACCCAGTTCTGACAGTAGCCTTTCCTCGTTCTTGCTTCTCTGCAGATTCGGTGCCCCGTTTGGAACAATTTCTGACTGGTGATACGATTCTCGATCACCATATAAAACAGTGACCAACTGCAAAACAAGTGCTTCTAAAAGTCTCTTGGATTGTTGGTATGATCTATCAATGATGACTGATAGGCCCAAAATTGATAACTCCACCGTTGACATGCTGGCTTATGAAGGCGATGAATGCAATCCCAGTCTCCACTGAAGGTTATGCTAATTTCCATTTGCTCCATTATCTGAATTCATCGTGCCTGTCGTATGAGTACCCCTGGTGGAATAACCACTTCCTGGGGTGTGAGCAGTTTTCGCGTTAATACCATTGCCTATGTTAAAACCATCTCCCACGCTCATGCCGTTTCCTACATTGATCCCGTTTCCTATGTTAATTCCGTTTCCAATATTGACACCAGGACCTATGTTGATGCCATCGCTTCCCCCCACATTGATGTAAGTTCTAGACCTGTCCGTAGTTACTCTTATACCACCGAACTGGAAGGTACTGCCATCTTCAGTCGCACCTGAAGCCGCAGTGCCCGATCGACGCCTACTACCTCCACTTTCAGTGCCAGAAGAAGAAGTTGGTATGTGATACGGTCTCCAGCTTCTCTCGCTGTTAGAGACCTGAGTAGCTGGTATATGATAGGTCGTCTAGTTCTTTCATGGATTTGCGTTTGAGTACTTGGCGTGTCGTAATTGTAGCTATGTGACGTGCATTATGACGACGGCAAATGTTTCCCCGGTCCACAGTGGTTTGGTTGTACACATGGGCTTTGGCTGACCCCAAGGGGTTTTTCAGAAGCGCTGCTGCATATATGTCTGTTGGAGATATGTACTTGGTATGGGGGAGGCGACAACTGTCCATTGTTCGAGATTGTATGGAGGAGGCGGCTCATCGCCAGAATTTTGTGAGGTTTCCCTTGTCCCGGCATTTGGATTGTGTTGGGTAGATGCTGAGCTGGCCATTGTTTTGGTTTAGTTAAGTGATTGCAGGGTGGCCGGAGGTCAGAGAAATAAGAAGTGTTTCGAATGTGACTGTGGTGTGCGTTTTTAAGAGCCTTGGTATATCGGTTTTCTACACACGTTAGCTCATTAGTTATACTTCTTTGGGGTCTAGTTATAGCTGAGATCTTAAGGTAACTTTTAATATTTTACGCTATAATTCTCCTTGAATGGAATAGGTGAAAAGTGAATATAGGACACGAAATTCATCAAGATCATAAAGATAGGCCAAGGAAATGAATCCTACGAGCATATGTCAGATGTTGAGTGGCGACAACTGTATTTTCTTCATAGATTTTACTTAAAGCTCTGACAGAGATGACCAACCGGCGAAGATATGGCTCGATATAGCAACACTGTTCAAGCAGTGGTCGCCAAATGCTAGGTGTGAAGTTCAGCCAGAGCTGCGTACCAGAGTTTTTTTTGTAAAATGGTGGAAGTGTTGGTATTCATGTTCGTCACTATTAAGCAAAGGGAAGGGGCAATATCGACAATGAGAATTGAGAGGTTCTAAACATATGCATCAATGGTTTTGCGGAATGATGGACGCGGCTTTGGCAGTGCCTATTTGTTGTCACGTTGGTAACCGCCACATTCAATTTCAAATATTGCGCACCGGTTACGCCTCGAACGGTTTTCGTCACATTTCACACGCCTTGCTCTAATATATCGATTAGCATCTATGGTCGTGCAGGACGGTCTGACGCATATATGTATCCTTACTTGCAGGTAATGCAACCACTTTTCACCTTTGGCTTACTTACTCTCTTCTTCTTTGGCGCAGGTGGCCAACAAATTTCTGTGGGGTCCACAATCTCGAAACCAGTCACGAAACTCATGTTAATCTCCTCCCATATGCATCTCGTCCGAACAGCTTGGTGGTATCGGGTATCGGGGACTTTGGATGGAGGTTAAAATAAAAAGGATTTTGGTTAGGGCTCGATCGCTTAGGGCACAGTGCGAAAGTAGGCACAACTTGCAGGGACCACGTTTTATATTTAGGCTTTCTCAATGGTTCTTGAACGAATTTCACTTTTCTGGCAATAGAACCGTTAAAGTACAGAATTGTTTTCCCTAAGAGGTTTTTTTTGGGGGGGGGGGGGGGGGATTGGAGCAGACTGACATAGAGTGCCTAGTTACTTTTGAGGTTTTGTTTTGCCCCGTAGTTCAAGTAAGGGTATAACCGGCGCTTAATTTAACCTTAAGTGTAACCTTACTGCCGCACTGTAGGCAGCCCAGGGATGAGCATGCTCTGAGCACGTGCACTTTGAAGTGGCAGTGTGGTGTCCTTGCTGGTTGGTCAGAGGCTAGATCCACCTGAGCCCCTTAGCCGCCTTCCTTGAGCTCAGGAGTTAAGGCTCTGACTCCGCCATGCAAATGCCACGAAAAGCAATGTGAATCGCGCATCCCCTTCAGCTCCTTGTGAGGCATTTTATGGATGTGTTTCATGTCAATGTCTTCTAATGGCGCCTTACAGAGAACCCATGATCAGAAGAATCCTTGTAGGTAGATGGGTAATCTTGCTGATTTTGTGCGCATGTTTATATTTGGTTTGTCTTTCTATGTGCACACAAGCGGGACATACGCAATTCTACTACTGATCATTGTTGCCTGCACTACTGGCTCTGATGCTTCATGATCATTGGTTTGGAATTGAGACGTTAAAAACTATTCTGTTGGGGATGTATTTCTATTATATTTGTGCTTCAGTTGCTTCAACTTTGAATCACAAGCATGATATTCCGGTGCCTGTTATGGCTCGCAATCTTGTGCAAGTGTCGATATATTATGATCTTTAACTTGGGGGTGGATACGTAAAGAGTCTACGACCCTTGAATCGCAGGTATGTCATTTGAGGTTCATGGAGGGATTTTCTTGATTTAGAGATATGCTGTATGGATACAAACTTTAATATCCTAGCTGTGTAGGGCTATTCTTGACTGCTCTCGATCAAAGTTTCCTTGCAGAGCATATAGGGAGCTGCAAGTTTGTGGAAATCTTGAGAGAACCTTCCTTAAATCAAAGAATATTCGTACAATTATCGGCTATCATGGCTCCGATCAATTCCTAGGCGCCAGCCTGATGGTGCAGGCAGGCGTTTGTGGTAACATGGCAACAAGGATATTTCCAAAACCAGGTCTCGATATATTGCGCGTGGCCTTGGCCGTCCATTCTGAAGAAGTACCACTTATAAAGCAGGATCAGAAGGTCTAACCGGGAAAAGGAGTCTGTATTAGATTATTTTGAGGTAAAAAGTTAAGTGGTTACACAGGGTTTTGTCCTATTGAATGTATTGAATGATGAAGGGTTTTGCGGCGGATCTCACTGCATGGAAGAAAGAGGAGGAATTGCGGCAGAAGCCTCTATTCTATCTAGTAGGGCTGAATTTTGGTGTGACTGCTTGCATAATTGGAGATGTACAGCCCTATGACATCCCTGCCGATTTGCCTTGACACACGCAACCCCACTGCCAAGGTATGCAAAGCCAAAGATGTCCTATAGAAAATACATCCTGCAAAAGCCTAAGGGGCCAACGGGATCCCTCAGTCGTTGGTTTACGAAACCTCAGGCCATGCGCCTTGGCCTTCGAGGATATGGAGGCAGATATCCATGGCATGAGCATCCATCCGGCAGGTTCGGACTTCACGCAAACCGAACATGTCATATGTCTTACATCAGCAATTTCAAAGTTCCCAGATCTCTGAAGGCGCGAAGTTTAAGTATGGAAATGGCAACCGATACATAAAGCCCTCCTCTGAACTTTGCCGGTTGGTAATTGGGTAAAACTTACGAGGCTAGATCGTTCCACGAAATCAAGCCTCATCAAACAACGTCAAGCCTTCAGCGAGGCTCAACGTAGCGACAACTCTGAACCTCGTAAACACTACATAGAGCTCAATTGTATATTTTAGCGCTTCAGATGGACGTTCCTAAAGTGGCATATATGGCCAATAATCCTAAAATGCCGTTCCTCTGGCTAGGTTCCATCTTCCTCCACCTTTCTTCCTCCTTCATATTTCTCCTTCTTTTGCATTTTTCTTTGGTATACTACGCTTTCCTACATCGTAAACTTGCTGATCAAGACAATGTCTTCTTCATCAGAGTTGTATTCGAAGGGGAAGATCCCGCGAGCCAGCAGACCCAAAGTCAAAACAGGCTGTCTAACATGCAAAGTATGTGATCTTCCTTTCGGCAAGCAAATTTCTGTAGTGAAGGCTGGACTTGTGATTTGTCTCTGCATAACCCGTTTCATAATTTGAATTGATGTCTTTGTTTTGTTGTGAATTCACTGAGCTGACTTAACGGTCACACAGAAAAGGCATGTCAAATGTGACGAGACCAAACCTGAATGTCTCAAATGCTGCAATTTTGGAAGAAAGTGCGAAGGCTATCCTGCCGACGAAGACAACACTCCACCACCTTCGAGGCCATCATCAAGAACCAGAACTCTTATAAGTAAAACACCGCAACGCATTCCATCACCAATTCTGCCGAGCTTTACCTTCACCGATGATCTAGAGTACAATTACTTTCTTATTTTTCGCGACCAAACAGCAAAAGAACTATCAGGGGGCTTTGACCCTTCGCTCTGGGATAGTTTAGTGATTCAGGCTTGCGACAATGGATCTATCAGAGAACTCGCAAGCGCGATTGGTGCTCTGAGCTTAGCCGGAGTGCAGAGTACTACCCAAAGCGCACTGCTCTACCCGAACTTGCATGTTGGGGTCTTACAAAACGATCAAAATGGGCACTTGCAGTACGCCCTTATGCAGTACGGTAAAGCGCTAAAGGAAATTAGAGAAACTGTTCGAAGTGGCCAAGATACGACCAGAGTCGCTTTGATTGCTGCTTTACTAATTTTCGTTTTCGAGAGTTTGCATGGCGACACACCTCGTAAGTGAGATTCCATCAACATCGCTGTTCACAGTTAATACGGTGATACATTTTTCAGTACTAGAAATTTGTGAAATGTTAGTCATATTGCAGGACTATTTGTAACATGATGCTAACTTGAGTTTCTGATGACAGGATCTGTGACACCAATCCATAGTGCCATAGACCTAATTCTCAAAAAAGTTTCAACAATGCAGAGGACATATCGAGGCTCAAGAACAAACCCGAACAGGCCTCACTCGTCCCTACCATTTGAAGAGGATATCCTTTCAGCGTTCCTCCGGCTGGATGGCCCCGCTCTGGTGCTAAAAAGCGGTCAAACAGAGCAGTCACTTATTCCACTGTCAAGTCATGGCGCCTCTTCACTATCAGCAACCGACGCAGAATCTGGGATCCCGAGCGGCTTTGCGAGCATCTCAGAAGCTCGAATATATCTAGAAGACATCGAGTGGCGGTGCTATAAGTATCGTGGGTTCAACTTCCCTACCTATGGGCATCTATTTGGGCGGCTTCGGGGCTGGTACTTGGCAAATGTTCCTGGATATTCTGGGCTTCCTACGACGCCATTCAAGCAATGGGCTCAAGCCTTTACGCCTCTTTTTGAGTACTCTATGACCGCAGCAGGGTCGGCAAACTTTGTCTCCGCCTCGATCCTGCGAATACAAGCCTTGTCCTGGGAAGTGTTAGAGCGAAGTTTTAATAAGCATGAAACGCTTGATGCAGATGTAGACAATTTTCAATGTCTTGAAACGATGCTTTCACTTTCAAGACAATTAATTGACTCCCCGGGGTTTTCTCGAGGCTTTATCTTTGACGAAGGCATCATTAATCCATTAGTTATCATATTTCATCTATGTCCTGTTCGAGATTTGAGGGTCCAAATTCACGAGGTCATGAAATCGATAGTGCCAAGACGAGAGAATGTCTGGGACTCACGAACAGTGGCAGCGGCTGCGGAGAGAATCCTGAATGAAGAAATCATTTATGGTGGCAACGAAGAGAATTATCGGATTGATCCTGAGTTTGCACAAGAGAGGGGTTTAGGGGAAGGGGTTTATCACAGAACTTTTAGGCTTCAGGCTGCCTCACTGAATGTTGAGCATGCCTTGAAGCAGTTTTTGGGTATATAGAAGAGAGTGTAAGGATACTTGTACTTATTTATGTAGAGACCCAGAGTTGGTCATCATGAAGTGCTGGACACAAATAATTTTAGGCCATCAAGGCAAGCCAATATTCACTGGCTTGCTATAGAAGCGATAAATTATTCCCAGCCCATCCAAACATTTTGACTTTTGTGACTTACCCTTACTCATTTTACACCTGCTGCAGGAATGTAATTGAATTTCTAGGCCAGTAGAGCAGAACAGAACATAAGCTTCTAGTTTTGTTTTGTTCCTTCTTTTATATGTAAGAACTTTCCATGAAGAAGGAATAGAACAGATTCTAGGTCACCGTTGTTCTATTTCATAAGGCTGCAGCACAGTATCGAACTCCTAAAGCCTCGCCTATTCACTACAAACATGAGAATATTAGAGAGATCGATCTACAACGTTTATTCCAAGCACAACGTATTGAAATACCAGAACTCATAGCCACTCAGCTGTTCACAAACTTTTATTGTACCTAAGTGCGCGTTGCAATCAACCACAGACAGTCGAGATGGCACCATTCAAGGACCAAGAAGAACCTATGACTCAAGAGACCTTCGTAAGTCCCAGCTGAACTCAATATCAAGGTGATGGTAATGTAGTTGACAAGCGAAAGATCGACCTGGTCAACCTCCGAGCAGACATCACCATTGAAAAGCTCGACTCCAAGACGACCACTGAGCAGGTTAATCGTGGAGGAAAGGATGTTGCGAGAAAGATGATGCAAGATATCGTCGAGCTGTACAACGACAAGCCCGTACGCCTCCCCCTCTCCGTTTCCTCTCACCATTCCACCCTCTTCAAGTATCCCTCCCTAACAAAAGATAGAACCAAGCCTCCGAAGCCTTCGACATGGCCCTCCAAGCCTGGTCCATCGCCGGCCACCACGCAGGCTCCAAGATCGACTCGCAAATCAAGTTCGCCAAGATCCGCCAACTTCCCACTGCCGACCTCGAGCGCAAGAAGGAACTTGCGGCTGCGTATTTTGGCGCTGCGGAGGCGTTGACCAAGGGCACTTTGGCGGATTTGGCGGAGGAGATGTATCTCAGTGGGCAGGAGGATGGTGATGGAGGTGGTGCGAAGGTTGCGAAGGCTGAGGCTAATATTGAGGGTGGTGCTAAAGTTGAGGAGGGGAAGAGAGAGGGAGAGAAGGTTAAGAAGGCTTGAGGGGGTTTGGGATCAGCGAGAGGATGGATTAGTGGTGAGGAATTGACATCTGGCAGTGAGGCTTGATGCTTATTTTGGGTCACAACTCAGGGGTCATGTTTTGCTGAGAATCCTCTTGTGAGCAATATTATTGCCAGCATAATGGGGGTTCGCAATAATGAGCAGAAATCATGGGAGGTACACAAAAACAAGCACATGAGAGTATCGCATGGACGGCCAGGTTATGGTTCTTGACTATTTTAGTGAGCACCAATACAAGCGATTACGGGATAAAAGCGTCAAGCAGAGTATTGAGTCTTCCAGCTTGGAGATTCGCATTTTTAAAGATTTTTTTTTTTTCGAGGTACAAGCCCTAGGTATCTAATCATCAAAGCCTCCAAAATCAGTCTCTTCGCCGTCCTGATCATCCTCTTCAGCATCAGTGAGCTTTGTGCGACGTTTGCTTCCTTGTATCGCGCCTCTTCTGTTATTTTCCAGCTTGCGCTCATAACCACTTTTCGTGCTGATTTGCATTTTTGCCTTGCTAATCTTGGCTTTGTTGCCCTCCTTGCCAGCGCCAAGGCCACCTCTACGTGCCTCAACCCCATATTTTTTTAGCTTCTTCTTGGTTTCTTTGCTCGGTGTAGGTAGAGCATCCAGTAGCCATCGCTGTATGCTTGCTTCACTAGCTGGCTGACCTGCCTGCTTCTCGCTCGCTGCAATGATGTTCGCAATGTTCTTGACGTAAGGAATGTCCTCCTGAGTATAGAACGTCACTGCAACACCACCACTTCGCCCTGCTCGACCCGTTCGGCCCACTCTGTGGATGTATGCGGCTCCCGAATTAGGGACATCATAATTTACCACACCATTGACACCTCGGAAGTCAACACCACGAGACAGGATATCCGTGGTGATGAGGACCCAGATTTCGCCTTTACGGAATCGTGCCATTATCGAAGAGCGGGCGGAGTCTGATAGGTCTGAGTGTAGGACTGCAAGACGGGTAGACCCACCAGCTTCGGCAGGAATATCGTAGAGAAGTTCGGAATGAAGTGCCACGGCACGAGGGATGGTCTGCGTAAAGACGAGGAATGGAGGGCGAAGGGACCTGCCTACTTCTGAAGAGGAAGATGTTGGGTGAAGGAGCTGGCGTAGGGCAATTAACTTTCCAGGTTCGGTAGCAGCATAAGTGAGACGGTGGGTAATGTTGGGGATTGCAGAGTCCTTCAATCCCACCACAAGTCGGACAATGCTAGATGGGCCACTTAGTCCAAGTTTCTCTCGCCGTGATGTGATAGTAGAGGCTGCTAATGTCTCAATGTTGGACCCCATTGTTGCTGACCATAAAGTTACTCGTAGCTCGGGATTTGAACATGACTCCCAGATGCCAATAGTTTGGTCTCTAAATAAGGGATCTAGCAGAACATCTGCTTCGTCAAGAACTAATGTTCGTACCGTTGGCAGTGATAGCTTGGACACTGCACTCAGCAATAAACCTGGGGTGGTAACCAGTATGTCCGCCTTCGCTAAAGGCTGCTGTGATGCTTTCTCTGGCTCTTCATGTTCGGCATCCTCTTCGATGGCACTCTCATCATTTGATTCATCTTCAGCGGCCTCCGCGCTGTTTCTTGGAACAACCTGCATCCCCTTCTTCATTCCTACAGCCTTGATACCAGTCCCTAGACTAAGCTTCTTTGCTTCATTCACAATTTGACTCGCAAGTTCTTTTGTTGGTGCTACAACAATAGCTTCTAGTTCATGTGCCCTCTTTTCATTGCGTGTTCTATGTCGTTGTATGATGGAATTTACGATAGGTATTAAAAATGCTAGTGTCTTTCCACTTCCAGTTGGGGCAATGGTCAGTAAATCGACATTGCCATGGGAAATCTCGAAATCCTTCGCAGATTCCGCGAGAGCTGTTTTCGATTCTAGAAGCAGAGGCAGACTTCCCATCTGTACCTCCGTAGGTAGCTTATATCCCTGCGTCGCCAAGTTCTCTCCTAGCCTCTTCGATATACCATATATAGCTCTCAATTCATGGAAACCAATCAAAGGCTGGGGATATATCTCCTTGGCTTTCACGGGCTCTGGCTTGTTCTTCTTCTGTTTTTTCGACTTCTTGATCTTCTTCTCCAGTAATTTGCCAGAAGGTAGGAGAGTGACTTTCAGTCTATGTGACCGAAGTATTTGCTTGCATTCGCCTTCTGACAGTAACTTGGGTGGAACAGAATTGGGCTCGACCGACTGCTGGGTCAATGCGCTTGCCTTTGCGCTGTTCTGTTTGGATTTTGCTTGCGAAGTCTGAGATGCGAAGAAATTAAATGCCTCCACCTTAGGCTCTTGATAACCATCTTCTTTCACAAGTTCCGTATCGCGCTTCCTCTTCTTGCCTCTGAGTTCTGGAATTGGGTCGTGGTAGAGTTGAGGGTTCTCGGATTGACCAGCAGACGGCAATTTGCTCTGTATTAGCCCATTTGTAGTGCCCACCTTCTTATTTGGCTTTGTCGACCTCGAAAGAAGCTTTAGGATATCCATGGTAGGAGCTACAGATCAAAATGCAACCAAGCTGCGACATAGCAAAAAAAGCTGGCGAGTTCTGAAGAGTTCTGCCGCTTCACCGCTTTCTGTCCACTTGAGAGGGTTTAGTCTCCCGGGTAACACAATTGTGGTTCAAACTTCCCCACGAGGATATTTTAAAAAGTTGTGCAAGGTGCCAAGCAATCAACGTCATTTTCACGATTGGCTGCTGGGGTTGCAATACGACCTACCAGAACGGGGTAACCAGGTCGTGATCTCTACCGCACATCCAATCCTGTCGGTACTTGGGGCGATCAAGACTTTGTTTGGCCACCCAAGCTGTTTCAAGTTTCCCCAGAAACATTGCCAAAGAGGAAGTTCCCAAGAAATGCAACCCATATATTGCGAATCCATGGGATCTGCTATAACCTCATATATCTTCTCCTCATTGCGCTCTTCACCTTTCATGCCTCCTCCCTTCATCCAAGCTCTACAGGAAGACAATCTTCAGGCACACTGTCCACCAGAGTGAAATTACCATCAATTATGGCTGACTTCGCTGCTCAAACCACTTTTCCTCCTACAACAGTCACCAATGACTTGATTGCTCCCCTCACAACCGAGCCTACCACAGTTACCAATGATATTGCACCGCAAACTACCTTTCCTACCCTCACCGACTCAATCATTACCAGCATTGACATTCACTCGGACCGTCCGTCGACTCTTGTTTCATCGGAGGGAGGCTTCAGTATTGAGACTCAAACATCCTTGAGTACCACAAGCACTGTTCCAGCTGGTGGTCCCATTAGCAATTCAACATGTATGGTTATGGCCTGCAACTTCCGTCCCGCATATAGTAAATAGTTCCTTGCATCTCTCACCGCTGACAATGTCTCATAGCTACTGGGACGATCGCTTCTATCACGCCCACGCCTAGCCCGTCGACTCCTGCCGGCGGGGATGCAAGTCAAATCGGAGCATCTTTTGGACTTATGGGCCTTATGATGCTGGCTTGGATGGGTTTCTTCTCGTTCACTTACTGATAAAGCTTCTCTTGTTTGTTTTTTTGGCGGGGCTATATATATATATATATGCATAATGCAATGAATGGTCTGGGTTAACATGGCTTGCTTAAGCTGATTTATTTAGAGTTTGATGGGTCGCATGGGGAAAGGAGAGAGACATATAGTCTATCCTGATTTGTTCAAATCATTCCACACAAGCTTATGGCTATACAATATATATGCGTGATTTCAGTTGACCAAGTTTCACTTCTGGATATTCCCTCTTGGATTCTTGCTTCACGTGCTTTTCTCCCTTTCTTTTGAAGCTACATGATTGGTGCGGATAATTCTGGATAAATAGAGTCTTGGAGCTTGAAGCTATAGTGGGCATGAGCGGGGTTATCGAAAGCTTTGTATACCCATGGCAAAAAAACAAAAAGGCAAGATGACCTCTCTCACAACTAGTTTTGGGATAACCTTGTGGAAAACGATCTGGAAGTCACATACAATATTTTCGGGACGCCAGGCAACTTTATACTTAATTGAGAACCCTTGAATTCTAGAGCAGGATGGGAGACAGCGTTAGCACCCCACCACCTATCATCCTCCCCCTCCTCGTCAAGAAAAAAAAATTCTGACAGAATACACAGAATCTCTCCTTCGTTCTTTCAAAACCATTCGACGTGAAATTCGAGCAGCGGCCCAAGCCAAAAATCGAATCACCACACGACGTCATCGTCGCCATAAATTATACCGGAATTTGCGGCAGCGATGTGCACTATTGGGTAGAAGGCCGAATTGGGCCATTCGTTGTGGAAAATCCTATGGTTCTTGGCCATGAATCTGCAGGTACAATCTATGAGGTCGGACCCGCAGTTAAGACGCTACAAGTTGGAGACCGTGTTGCCCTCGAGCCCGGATATCCTTGCAGACGCTGCTCAGCATGCCTCTCAGGACATTACAACTTGTGCCCGGACATGCATTTCGCTGCCACACCTCCATACGATGGGACTCTGGCAGGTTTCTACTCAAATCCGGAGGATTTCTGCTACAAATTACCAGACCATGTGTCGTTGCAGGAGGGTGCCCTGATTGAGCCCCTGGCCGTGGGTGTCCATATAACGAAACAAGCTGAGATCAAGCCTGGGCAAAGTGTGATAGTCATGGGAGCTGGTCCAGTCGGTCTCCTGTGCTGCGCAGTCGCGAAAGCGTATGGTGCATCAAAGATCATATCAGTCGACATCCAACCTTCCAGACTCGAGTTCGCCAAGTCATATGCTGCAACGCATACCTGGACCCCGGCTCGAGTTTCTGGGGAGGAAAATGCTGCAAACCTGATTAAGGAATTTGAGCTTGGGGAAGGAGCAGATGTGGTTATTGACGCCTCTGGTGCTGAACCTTCGATTCAGACTAGTATACATGTAGTGCGTAGAGGGGGAGTGTATGTGCAAGGAGGCATGGGCAAGCCAGATATCAACTTTCCCATCATGGCGCTATGTACAAAGGAGATCACAGTGAAAGGAAGCTTTAGATACGGTAGCGGAGATTATAAATTAGCTGTCGAGCTGGTGGCTTCTGGGAAGGTTGATGTTAAGAAGTTGATTACTAGCACCGTCAAGTTTGAGGAAGCTGAGGAAGCATTCAAAAGCGTCAAGGAGGGCAAGGGAATCAAGGTCTTGATTGCAGGCCCAAACGAGAAATGAGCTCAGACACAATGGTTCCACGAGAGTGTATTCAGCGATTGACCAGACCCGCATCAGAAAGTCAGATGTGACACTCATGGTGTAAATAGGAGGATGTAGCACAATACTTGAGAGGCAGGAATGGAGGTCTGAAAATCAACTCTAAAATCGCACTGATAATTCATATGGCTGTATTTTAGTCGCGCTTGATTCAAGTCTCAAAAAGTTAACACGATCTCACTGTCAAGTGGCTGCCGAATTTTCCTTTCTTCTACATCTTTATGTGCATTGGCAAGCGTGTACAGCTCTTCGTCCCTGTTCCTCATTTAGTTGCCCCATTTCCCTGACATTCCTCATGACCTGGGGTAACCTGGTTCGCCCATCGCAAAGCTCTTGAACGCAGATCGGCGCTCTCCCGTTCTCCTTTCAGATATACATCATATTTTCCTTCTCTCCTCACCTAGTTGGCATCACCAATTGACTTCTGGACTATTTCCAAGACCGCATCATTGGCCCCTTCAAATTTCAATGTGCAAGCCAGTGCAATTACCTCATGGAGATCAGTCTCAGATTCTGTTCGAGTGTTGAACTCAATCATCAACTACGGCGCAGTAATCATCACGTGACTCATAGTATTATGAGGCACCCTTCATAGAAACTGGTGATGTCTCAATAGGAATAGTGTTCTATTTACTTCTTCTAGAACAGCAAAATTCGTCAAATTCCATGACAGTTCTTCCCTTGCAAAATGCCGCCAAGCTTTGAAGTGATTGCAAAGAGGGTAGCCTGGCTCTTTGTAGTAATATAAATGGAGAGCCTTCAATGTTAGGCTGACATGCATGTCTCTAAGGAATGCTCTCAAATAAAGGCCTCGCTGCAAGCATGGCTTCCAATTTTTTCCGAAGAGATGCAGGTCCTTGGGTTGTTTATGAACACCATGCCTCCAACCAATGAACCTCCACCGAGCCTGATAGTGCTTCTTAGGACGTATAGGGTATGGCAAACATGGCCAGATTACGGAATGCACTTGGGTATGATTCATTGATGATGGTCGAAAGGCTCTCGCCTCGTGATAAAAGAATCGACGTGTCTTTCCGCTTTTAAGCGATTCCGGCTTCCGGGATATCTCGTTCAATAATGTCATATTACTATTATATGCGTATGAATCTTGACCTTGAGATTTGACTTGCTCTCCCAATACTTATGCAGTTCCTGATATTGTATTTAAGCATCGCGGGAACTCCTTTAAGTTTAGGATCTCTAGTCATATATATAGATGGTGTAGAGAACAGGCATCACTCATAAAACAAGAAGTTTCGCCGCCTCTTGTATTTTCTTAATAAAGACTATGCACTACGTCAGACACTTATCTGAAAATGCCTTTATGAAAGCAGCAGTTCCGTGATGTAGATATGCTCATTGTAAATTTACCCATCATATTAGAGACGCTTCTAAGCCCTTCAGCAACTAAAACCCATAGAGGTTCCAATTGTTTTGTTCACCAGATGTGAAATATTCTTTGCGCATGATCCTCAGTGGTGCTTAGATATAACTATATATATTGATTTCAGTTTAAGTGCAGAACTAGCAATAGAGAGTGGCATACTGCGTATCCTACAAGAACTCCTCTACAGATAATGGATTCTGGATTCCCAAAACGCTTATACATCCAGCAATGTTCCCAGGAATGAAGCCTTCACTGAGAAAAAATATGGAAGATAAAATGCAAGATCCAGAGAAAGAAAACCCTTTACCTTAAGCAAAGGAAAAATCGCGTTGAGGATTATGGACTGCCAAACGGTTTCATCAAAAAGGTGGTGAGTGCAAAGTGACCTCAGAATTTGGAGTGAGACATTGGAATAAGGTGAAAGTATTCATTGGTGATATTCAAAAGCCATGAAGTTAGCCATAGATCTGTATATCGAGCCGGGCATGTTCAACGGCTTAGTTGAAAAAGGAGCCGAAAGCTAAAGCGTCGGTTAGTGGTCGGGGGCTAATAATATCTTTTGCAGCGGGTCAGAGGCTTAGTAAGGAATTAAAACACTTCAACTCTACAACATTCCTTGTAAAGAGTCCCAGTTGAAGGAAGTAGACGACTCAGGGCGATATCTAGGACAGTTGCTTGATCGTGCACGAGACCTCAGCGCGCAACAGCCTATTTTGTTATTTACATGCTCCCGACTATATATAAACATAGAAGTAGCCGTATAGCTCTGTAGCGCTTCTGGTATCTATCACTTTATCTTTTCGGACGGCTGTTGCCATGGTACTACGATATGTGCTTTTACGCCATACAGGCAAGAATCACAGGCGCTCTGATTCTGACTCAGCTTTGCGAAATCACTTAAAGAGTGTCATCTTGAGATGATCAACATTATCGTTCAATAGTCCATGTGATAGATTTTAAAGACATAAGGAATGACCTACGAGTACTCTATACTGCCGGTAACATCTTAGAGCTATGTTGTCAAACGGATAGATTGCAGGTGATCTTATCACAGAATAGGTTGTAGAATAGGGCATACGAATTTGATTGTAGATCTAATAGAATCAACTATCTAAAGTGATGAAAATAGGGGTCCTGACGCTAAGAGCGGCTAAGCCAAATCGGGCTAACAGGCTTGGCCGTTTCACACCTTACCTTGCTCTGGGAGTGCACGATACACTTGGATTGCTGTCTAAGGACTCCAAATACTTCACAAAATTTGGCGTGCCCCGAAGCGCTACTAAACGGCTCGATTGTGCGTGCGTATGATAAATGCGTAGAAAGGCTTGGAAGATCCTCTTCAATGCTGTACTGATGTAGCATTGACAAAAACATGAGCTGTGGAAACTGACCTCAATAACCTTTATGAATCACGGATGTGAAACGGCAAAAAGCACATGCTTCTTGCCGAATTGTTATTGCGCCTTATATATCGTTCAACAACGGAGCTTTCCTTTCTTCGATTCGTTATTCACTTGCAGTCCTAACAGGGCTGATTGAATGTAGTTCAATCAAGGGAATGGGAGATGCCGTAGGGGGTTCTTCTGTTACTTTCCCGAAACATGAACTGATTGTTGGCCAATCTTATGCAATGGAGGCCGAACCTATTAGAGGAAAGTGTGCCGCATCTTCAGGTCAAACTTCGGTTACAATCAGCTTTGGTTGGCAGCAATGTCTCTATCCGGAGGACTAGTTCGCGCTATGGTGAGAATATTAAAAGGCTGCCGATTGGTTCTCGCTTCAATATTATAATATTACAATATGTTCCATTATATTATAGGTCTTCTACCCATCAATAGGGCATCTAAACTCCCTGCCATCCTGCAGATCCTGAGATGATCCGTTCTCAGCTTGCATTTCCTCCAAACAAGCCTGATGATAGATATGCCTGCAAGCAAGTATAACTAGAGGTCCTAAATCCCGGACTCTCGTATTATCTTGTCCATCCACTTGCTCTTGTCCGTCCCCTACATGCGCGGAGCCGTTCCCTTTGCCTTTGCTGCTGAAGTCGGAGATACTATTTTTGCTCACATTCCTGATATGTGCTCGGCCTTTCCCGCGCTCCGTGGCTCCTCCAGCCAGTTCAAGGTTTCGTTCTTTCCTCCTCTTGACCTCTTCCTCTTGTTTTGCTTCCCACTGGCCAAAGACGTCACCTGATACGCCTGGGCCCCAAGCCCGTCGTCCACAGCCTTCGCATGTAGAGCCTCGAGGTCTCCAACCGCGTTGACGGAGCTCACTTGCAGATTGAACATTGACAAACAGATCCTTCTCCAGGAGTCGATTAGCAAGACTTAGTATGCTTTCCTCGTATGCATAAGCAGAGAAAATGGAGCCTAAGACAGCCCGTAAATCACTGAGATTTGGAGATAAAACAGATGCACGAGTTAAGAATGCTCGCAAAATGCGGAGAAACGATAGATCTATGCCTGAAGGTGAGGGCGTTGCGGTTGATGTCAGCAATGCTGTGAAGGTGCGCTGAACGATTAAACGTAGCTTTCCAACGAGTTCCTTTGAGTCAATCAATTGACCTAGGCTGTCCAAATCGCTCGCACTTGCTCCAACATTCCGGGTGATCTGGACCGTGATGTCGACCAAGTCCAACCACAAAACCTCATCAGAATTGAGTTCAGCTTTTAAAGAGGTCTTTTTATACCTTGCCGATGGCAGTGGCCGCCTGGCTGAGGTCCTGGCTCTGCCTTGACATAGCCAAATTCCCACATTGGAATATTTTCGCAACGCTTCCAGCAGAGAGTCCACAGCCTCACTGCTCTGCATGGACCGCATCTCCTCGGTTGGATGTAGAAGGCCTAGAATAGCAGCCTCAAGCTTCCTCAGATGCTGGACCAGACGGTCCATTGCGTCTCGGATGTGCCCGTCACGAGACATTAACTTGACTGCGGCGTCGATGACGCCGCTTTCTTCCATGTATGGCAGAACTTGATCAAGACGAAGGTCACTAGCCTGTACAGACTCAACAAATTTTGCTACATGATCGGGAGCAAATTGGCACATCAGCTGCACATAGCGCTCTAAGAATGCATTACTTTGCTTGTGGCTTTGCTCCTCGTCTTCTGTGGTCCCTGGTTCTATAATGGTATTCAAGTATATGTACTGAAGTTCTGTATCATGCTGTATAGAGTCTAAAAGAGTCTCGTGTAGCGAAGGAGCGTAGGATTCGATTGACGTAGCAGCCTTCACTGGGTCAAGGTGAACAAACTCAGCTGCATAAACCTCAATCACTTCGTGAATGTCTTTAATTTGTCGTTTGGTTAGGCCAACGCGAGCCCTTAAGCAATCGGCTAGGCAGTCAAATACACCCTCTCGATCATCAGGATCCTCAAAGTATGTTTCAACTAGCTTATTATACTGTTTGTCAATTTTGTAGATGCTTTTTAGTACTCTGTAAAATCCGGCCTTCTTGAACAATGGTACTAAAGCCATTAGATCCGGTGGGTGGTAAACCGAAAGAAGATATTCGACACTTAGCTGCGCATCGTCCGCAAGATCTTCCCCTGGATAATTGCAGAGGCCAGCCAGGACCTTGTGCAAGGCTGTTCCAGACAGAAGCAAGTACTGAGGAAACTTTGGAAGGTTGCGTGCAATGAACATGTCTAGATATATGGTATCCTCTGATGCAAAGTCATTGGGATTCATGACTTCCTGCAAGATTGTAATAATATACTGTCTGTTAACAGAAAGTCCAAACACTCGTTCTTCAGAGAGATCACGATTAGACCCACCATTAACGGCACGGTCAGGTGTATCATTGAGGAACGAATCTTCGAATGCTTCATTGAGAGCGCTGAGAAAGCTGGGAGCGTCGAATTTGAGTATCATCCGAAGATATGGGAATGATGGTTCATGGTTATCGTTGGGATTCGTCAAAAATGTCCTTGTACTACCCTTTGGCCATTCTACGTTCTTGCCTGAGAATATGAACCAATATAGCTCGGCTTTCGCGTTCAAGGCCATGTCATTGTCAAGTAATTCTCCCGTAGGATAGACGCGACCAGTAAACGTGTACGATATATATGGAAACATCTTAAGCGCATTGACCCCGTATATGGGATCTTCCATAATATTGCCATTCGCAAAGTAACCTGGGTTCCGCACTAGAGGTACCAGAAGCGTCAGAAGATCTATCAAGGGCGTGATGTAATCGCCAAGAGCCTGATTCCAGACATATATCAGTGCGTCGTAAAGATTGTGCTGCTTACACAGCGTTGTCACTTGATCAATATCCAAGGTGGCAGTTTCTATATGGCATATCATCTCTTCTAGCCGACTTTCTAGACCTTTAGTCACATAATGCGTGACCATAGCCTTGACGACAGAAGGCGGTATGCTTACGATCGCCTTTTCAAGGATATGAGGCTCTAATGTTTCGAGGAAGATACCCTCTGAGCCCCCGTCTTCGAACCACTCATATGCTTCCTCAAAAAGGAAGTCGGTATCGTCAATGCTGAGACAAGCTTCAAAGCAGGCTAGCGCCAATTCTTTGAAGTGGCTATCATCAGCTGCAGCTGGCTCCTTCTGTCGCTGACCGAACGCAAACTTGAGTGAAGCTGTCATAATTTCGAGCAACTTATCCTGTACCATAGAATGTCGTAATTCTGTATTTTCGGGTAGACCAATGGTGAGCTTATCTGCATCCCCCGTATAATATGAAGTCGCAAGCTGGATCGCACCAATGTAATCACCATCTTCCATCATCGCTATTAATCGGTCGGCCCAATTTGAAAGAGTTCCAACAGAAATGTCATTGAAGCCAAGCAGAAACATGCGACTTTTGTATGCCTTGAAACTCATATAGAAAGCATCAGCAACAACACCATGCATTGATGGGTCTTCCTCGTCCAACTGTTCTACAAGATTATGTAATTGTTTCGAAAAAAGATCTTGATGATATATGTGTTTGTGAACTAGGTCAAATGCTTCTGTCATACGCATTGTCCCATCCTCTAGGACTATAAGTCGCTGTGTAATGGTGAGAATTGTTAGGACAGATCTGCTGAGCCACTGCACAGCAACGATAGCCTCGTCTGCTTTCCATCTGCTCCTGGGCTTGAAGGAAAGACTTGGTGGTTTGTCTTTATCAGATGACGGAGTTTCGTCAACATCAAGTACAGTCAAAACATTTGACCAGCAGTATACTAGCTTTACTTTCGATATTTCGCTTCCTGTGGCCGGATCCTTTACTTTTAACTTGACAGCGGGGAACCAGGCTAGGCAGCCGCTCATAGCACTGTGGGCCGCAACCTCTTTTGGGCGAGCAGCTTTATGCTGTGTCTGAGCCACTGGAGTAGTTGACACAATCACCAAAAGATAGGGTGTGAGCATCGCAGTAAGTCCAAGGGTATCGGTTCCCCGCTCAACATTACCAAGGGGTAGTGGCGCAAAGGCAAGAACAGTGCTTGGCTTTCTTGTCTTAACCGAGACATCGTTAGGATATCTCCCTAGAATGCGGGTAGATTTCACCGAACGAGCCACGACGCCCATGCCTCTTGTGGCAAGGTGTGAGAATGCCATACCACGATCATCAGCAGAGACAAGAGCCGTATGCCTCGTCCCCAAAAAACCCAAATGTCTAACAGCAACATTGGGGAAATGCCCATCTAGTGTACGGTTTAACATCTGCGAGGCGTCAAGACTAGGTATGTGGAGAAAAGGACGAGCTGCTTTAGCAATCTCCCATGTAAAAATGCTGCCATTTGCATGACCGCTAGCAATGACTAGATGATCTGCTGAGATGGCAACCGAGGTAACGGCACCGGATTCCACCGCTGTCAAAGTTAGCCATCAAACCTGTACATGTCTCGCAGCTTGAGCTTACCTTTGGTACCAGGTCCAACTATCGATTTGAGGTTTTGGTGGTAGTCAAATATTAAGATTATTCCCTTGGAGGTCCCTAGAACTATAGATGCGGAGATAGCTATACACGTTGGCACGCCAAAATTACGTCTGCCAACCTCGGAGAATGCCTGTCCAGATAACTTCTTTAATTTCGTCCATCGCACAACTTCCCAGGGAGGAGATGGCGTATCCGTATCTCCTGAATCTGGCAGTAAACTGCTCACAGATACCTGCCGTGAGTGGCCCTTCAAATATGCTGGTGAGGATGCTCGAGGAGGAGTGATCGGTGAGTAGCTTGACAGTCGGGATTGAAATCGTCTATCGAACGGCCGGAATGATGGCGTTGGACTTGAGATTCCAGGCCGCGATGCGACTGATGGTAAGATACTACTCCCAGGAGAAGACAATACAGAACCCTACCGGGTAGGTTAGCTGTGGACACAAGTATAGAGTAAGGTAGTGATGTCTACCTGAATAGATGGTGTATCGTCGGGGTTCGATAGTATCGATTCTACAGGGCTTCTTGGCCGCCCGTGTATGGATTCCCCAATCCCATTATCAGAATGATTGTCTGTTGTCACCACAGTCTTATAATGGTTGACGCCATTGCCAATCTGTGGTGCTGGAGAGGCGGCATCTCGCTCTTCTCGTAACATCTCTGCTATGTGCCCTCCCACAGGGCCTCCCTCAACCTGATTGTCGCCAGATCCATTTAAAAGCTCATTATTATCCGCCGCAGTGCCATCAATGGTTTCCTCCTCCGCACCACTATCGTTGTCAACAGAAGAGGAGCTCATCAGAGGCGAAGCATCTTTGCTCCTAATCAGATGGCTTGCGCAACAGTCTGTGGACTCATGGAAAAGAACTGAATTGTATTTCGTCTATGCAGAGTAAATTGCAATTGTAGACCTGCAGGTGGTGCCCTGACTATCTGAGAAGTGCTGTGGTTGAGCTTCAAAGTTTGGCTATCAGGAGCTTCTGCCCCTGTCGTTCGTAAAGTGTCGCTTAACTGTGCAAGCAGGGCTTAATCCAATGTGCCAGTCTTGAAAACGTATCTGAGTTATAGAGTATAAACTTCCAATGCCAGAGGAAATCTTAACAAGGTAGAACATCAGTACTATTCATAGGATCGCAGCCTTGCGCCGCGTGCCGAGCTATGAGTTTTCTGCCTAAAATCCCAGGTATCTTTAATTGGCATTAAGCTTATGAAGCTGGCCTTGTAAAACTCACATATGCTCCGTTGAAAGTATTTAATGATACCCGAGACTCATTCTTTTTTGTTGAGTAGATCGAATACCGACCATCTCTCTGATAAGAAGCTATAAGATTAGCGATCCGATATTGTTTCATTTTAATCAAGATGCCGTACTCATCCTACGAATATCCAACCTAGAATCTTTTAGATCACTCTTGGTACTACTTGACATTTGGTTCTTCACGATGATGATGGCACACTCCGATGTTCTTAATTAATGGCTAGACGGCAGTAAAGCTATTTTGGAGAGCTACTATCTTAATGGGACTAGAGCTGATTCCTGCGATATCAATAACATCTATCTCACTTAGAATTCTATCTGCTAGAGCAATACAGCACTACTAGTGCACTTTGAACACAGCAGGGTAGGCTAGCACTTATAATCATATGTACAGACAGGTATTGAGGTAAATATAAGAGGGAAGAGCAGAGTAATCACATATAGTAGTTGCATTCAGAAAAACAAAAAATCATGGATGAGCGTGTATCAATAAGCCTCTAAAACGAGAAGCAATGCTATGCACATAGAGTATCGGAGACCCGACCTCCAATTACAAAAGACACCATATGCACCTATGAGCCGAATGCAACTGAACTCAAACAGAATACCAAATGCCAATGGCGAGTGAAAGAGACAGAGAAGCAAACCTCTAATTTCGATCCAACCGGCGCCGCAGATTCCTTGTGCGTCTCATGAGCTTCTTGTACTTGTGCTTTTTCATCTTCAATTTCCTTTGTCTCTTAACGCTGATTGCCCAAATGCCCCGTTCTTCTGCCCGCTCGCGAGACTGCTCTTGCCGGATCTGCATGCGCTCGAGAAATGTTCTTGGTGGCATGATGATTGATTCTTCTTGCATGGGCGTGCTGTGCGCGTGGAACGTGATGTCACCGTTAGAATCGGTTGACTCTTCAATAGTCAAAACTGTGGTGAATCTTCGGTGATGTGGCTCATGGATTTCGTCCGATAATATCTCTTCTGCTGCTTCTGCACCTGCAGCAAGTGATTCTGGTATGTCCATAGGTACAGGTGGTGGAGGCGGATGGAATGGCTGGTACTTTCCAGTCAGGATGTGTTGAGGGAAATCCATGACTATGGAGTTTTGTGGAGGCGGACTTTCCAAACCCAATTGAGCCCTTACTTCTGCCGCCCTTCGAGCTGCTTCAGCAGCAAGATCAGGCGATACATTGTATTGTTCGATGTTGTTCGAGTGCTCCGAGCTTTGTTCCTTTGCCTCACTGAGCTCATTTATCTGGACGGCACCCAGTAGTTCTATGTTCCCTAATGCGTTCGTTAAACTTGATATGACATCCGCGGGCTTCGTCTTGGAACGTGGTTTAAAGATGGTTGCGAACTCTTCGTCGGTCACTTCTTGTGGAAGGCTAGTGCTGAGGGATATAGGACGGTGGAGGGAGAAGAAATCGGAGACGGCAATTTCTGCTCCTGGTAAGCTATATCCATGAGAACAAACATCTTTACATACGAGTTGGTTTTATGTGATGTGTACTGGGTACGCTGGGAATGTTTTGCATATTCTTGTCTCTTGCTTTCAGCGTTCGCTTGGCAGAAACGTTCTTCGCCTTCGTCTTGCCTGTTTTTTGCGCTTTCTTCCCATTCTCCGCCTCTAAGGTGGCCTGCGTAGGGGCTGCTGGAACCGCCTGGCCAGCAGCAACCCCCTTTGATCCATCAGCGGGGTTGGAGGGTTTAGAAGAGGAGAATCGTCTTTGATGGCTTCGGTATGAGAATACTTGTGATGCGCCTGCCCGAGGTGCTGTATTTGCGAGAGATGATATGATAGGTGTCTGTGGTACTATCGCGCCTACGCGGCGGACAGATGTCGAAAACATGCCTCTTTCCCTAGACTGTAGCGACAGTGAGATGGGATCTAGGTTGTTGGATGAGGTGATTGTTTCTTGTTGGCGAGGTCGGCGGCGGTAATAGCTGCAGGAAAGCTTGGCACGAGTGATGCTTGTCGGTGAAGGAGTGGCTTGATTTTTAAATAGCCCCCTAACCTGAACCTTTTGGTGAGCAGAGGAGAAAATACCACATGTCTATAGAATGGGGTTTGGTCCACTTAGAAGCGATTGTTCGTTAAACTATCTGGCTGTTTTATTTCAATCTTTGACTTAGTGAGACTGTGGAATCCTAACAGCCTGTGTTTGTCGCCACTGCATTAATGAGCCATTATCGTAATGCAAGATACCATTCCCAGCCTGATTAAGTTGTTCATATCAATAATCACAAGTGAGCATCGCTTTCAAAATGGAGATATCCTTTTAGTCTCATGTAATTACAAGCTACAGAATGCTTAGTTACAACAACAAAGCCATTTCCGCCCTCGGCAGCAATGCCATGGTAGAGTCAGCTACGGAGCCATTTCCCTCACCAGCAAAGACACCAGAATGGAATTAGCAAATGAGCCGTATTCTGTATGTGCAATCTGGGGTCCTCAACCAGATATCAAATTCTGCTGAAAATTAAGTGCTATCACAGCAATCGTCGTGTTTGGTCGAAGAGAAAAACCATATGAAAAGCAAAGCAACCCTGACGGTGCAAAATAATCGTACATCGCCCATCATCCCCATGTGCTCAGCCATCTCTCCCATTGATGTGACCACATGCCAAAGCAAGCTTCTACCTGTACATGAGAAATATCAAAACAATCAAAGCATTTCTCTCCTATCATATCTGACCGTCTGAGCAACTACCAACCCGAAGCACCGTAACCTCCAGGCACTGTCTTTTACTTATTGCGCAATTGCACAAAGCAGTAGCAAATATATGCGACGATTCCGGCAAGGGTGAGGAAACACCAAACAAATGTGCACTTCAGAGCTCTATGTTTGTGAACCTTTCCAAAGCGTGTGATTTCCCCAGCGGTCCATGCATAAATCAAGCAGTCAAAATAGCCGAAGGTGTAGAGAATGAGGAGTGGCCAAAGTAAATTGCACAAAATCATCGTTCGTTGAGAGAGCTTGTCTTTGCGCGCACGGAGATTACCGGTTGCCGGCTCTGGTACTCTATTGCGTAAGCATGGCATACCCCACACGTGTCGTCGAGAGCTGCTTGCAAATGTGCTGGTTCCTCTGAGAATTCCATTAGAGGGAAGATTTGGCTGATTGTTGACGCTATGGATGTTCTCTACTACACCGTGTCTGGCAGCGTGTCTCATGTCTAGCTCCTCTCGAGTAAATATATGGGTAGGATCATTGGCGTATTTAGCATTGTATAGAACATAAGAACTCTGGCGTCTGGGTGGTGCTGAAGGTGATATGTATGAAAAGCCTTCAGGGTTGGTTTCATCATCGTCGGCCACGACAGGTAACATTTCATCAAGGATAGGATGTTCTCGAACAGACTTTGTAAGAGGCTCTCTGTTCTTCTTCCATTCTTTTTTTGCGTCTGCCCTAGCTAGAAGTCCACGATAGAAGGCACCAGGTCCGCCTTGGATCATTGGGCGACTGGGGGAAATTCTTGAAACTCTTCCATTCCCTTCATCACCGAATCTGCTTGTTACTCGTCGTCTGTACATGTCTGGCAGCTCAGAGAGGTTGCTTAATCCAGTCTCTGGGTCGTCAATTCGTATACCATCCATATTGTAGCCCTCAACGATCTTTCCATTGGCAAGATCTGCAATGCGGCCAAATGAGGTTAACGGCCTACGATGTTGTCGAGGTGCTTGTAAACTACCAATATCAGCGGCCTCCTCTAGCCAAGTATTAATACGACCAGAGCGCTGCAAAGTCGTAGCAGGCCTAGTTGGACATGGAGCTTCATCGGATACTTCCACAATACCACTCGCTCCTGTAGTTTGCCATGTTGAAGGTGAAGATGTATATTGAATCTGAGGCTGGTCAGGTCTGATTCGCTTTGTCAGACGATTTCGCTTCTTTGTTGAAGGACTATCGGTTTGTGGAGGAGATGATTTGAACGGATTTCTGTATGATTTAGGCATTGCGTTCGGGTTGTGACTTGAAGGAGGCAGTGGGTTCATGCGGCTAGAATTTGAAAGGTAACCATCGGTATTATAGTTCCGGCGTGTAGGTAGTATTACAGTTTGATTTGTATCCTTCAAGGTTTTCACTCTATAGGCGCTAGAGCCGTGTATGTCTGCCGGATGTTGGATGATACGTGCAGTCGAACCATATTCTGTGATCTCTGGAAATGACGACGAAGTAGCATCAGATATATCTGCAATGCTACTACCGGTTCTCTTTGCTCCCAAGAACCCATCGAGTTGTCTAAATCCAGAAATCTCTGTGCCCCGCACACTAGAAGGACTGGTTTCCCAATCATGTGGCTGTCCATTATCTGTAGCATTAACATCAACTACAGTAGCGGTTGGCGAAAAGTTGATAGCAACGCGTGCTGGATTAGAGGTGGATACGTCTGGAGCTGGAGCATTTCGAATAATAGGGATTCGCACAATAATTTCACTGTCAGAGCTGACCATCCATGGATTTGCGGCTTTACTAAAGAAACCTGTGTTTTGATCTGATACATACTCCTCTGCATCATCTTCTGAGCGATCTGGAAGTGATTCTCCTATGGCCATTCTTCTCAGCAAGTCGATGCTGATAGAATTTGAGATTGGAGCCTGATGCGGATTTTGATCATTTACAGACGAATAAAAACCTCCATCGGTATAAAAACTAAGGCCGCTGGCACGTCGAAGAGCCTCACTAACCTCGCGCTCAAGTGGGACTCTGTTGCGTATGGTAGGTATAGAATAACTGCTTTGATCATCATCATCGATGTCTGTTACATCTACCTCCCGTGGCAACGGCGCTTGATGAGCTCGACTAGGATTGTATGGATTTTCGGTGCTCAATGCTGCAACTATCGGTCTGAGCGAAGTGTCGTTTTCAGATGGAGCTAAATCTGAGAGCAAGTTGGTCTGAGCATCCGAACCGGACATAGTAGCATTTGGTGCAGATACCAAAGGTGAGAGTGAAAGAGAAATATCAAGTGGTTTGTGGCTATCACCGTACGACGATGGTGTGCCAATAGCACTCGAACTGCCTTGCATTGCTCGCGGTGCACTATAGCTAAGACCTGTGGGTAGAGCAAATCGCGGCGGTCGAGATCTTAAGCTCCTATTTGCTCGTTGCTCCCTTCGGACTTCGAGAGCCGATGGCTTTTGATTATGCTTCTTCGCAGTATTAGCTTGGCTCGCGATGAAGTTTTGGTCACTGGGTTGAGCTGGTAGAGCTGGTGAATTTGAGTCGCTAGGCGTCTCATCATTGGTAGAATCAATATAACATTTGTATATTTTGCCAATTGTGCTACTCTCAGGTATAGATCCTGCGGCAGACGATCCTTGATAATTAGTGCCGCGACGAGCACTACGAGGAGGAATCGGCGGCTTTGGAAGGTCATCGGCCTTCGGTGTGCTAGGAACATCTGGGAATGGCATCGCCTCATTGTATAAATACATTCCAGTTCGAGGGCCTCTATCCTGGCAATCGAAAGATGCATTACCTGTGGTGTTGGCGTCTCTGTGTGGATGCGGCCCTGTGTAAGGAGCTTCTCCTGATGTGCAATATTGCAATGATGTAGCAATTGGTGGTTCAGAAATACCAAAGCTCAGTGCCTTCTCATCATTCATTTTCCGTGGCCATGGAGCCGCAGGCTTCGCCTTGAAAGATGGAGGCGTCGCGAATGTGTTCTTGATATTCATGATAGCGGATTCCCCTTGCCCATTTTCCTTGTTTAGATCTAGTGATTGGCCCTTCCGCTGCTCTTTTGAAGCCACAATTGACTCTAATTCATTGCTGGAGGATGGTAATCCGATCGATTGTAGAGGGATTGAGTTCTCATCCTCAGTCTCAGTAACGTCGTAGGAATATGTTCGAGCACGGGCTCTTGCAGCCCCAGAAGTAATCAAAGAGTGGGCTGTTGATAAGTCGTGAAAGACCGCTCGTACCAACGCTGGCTTGCGGGCGTCACGCACCGTGAAAGATTGATCTTCTGGTAATTCTGACTGTTGGGTGGCATCGGAAGAAGATATCCAGTGTTTGTATGGATTATTTGAATTGGATTGATACATCGTAGAGTCTTTTGGTCGAGTTGCTGATGCTGCGGTCAAGTTCGAATTCGACTTGGAGCTTGTCGAAGGGCCATCAGAGACCAAGGTATTGTTGTTGGCTTCGATCTCCATGGTGTCTCTTACTCTTTGAGGCAAGATGTAGGCACTTACTCTAGTCTCCGATCCTCAGAGCATGGCGGTTCTCTGAAAGAAGACAAGTTGGTTTGTAGTTTCTAGATTAGTGTTTGTTGAGGATGAGACGCGGCTGAGAACGGATTACAGTGAATTCCTTGACGTGTTTCTGCGAAAATGAAATTGGCAAAGCTTTCGCCCCTACGGGAGACGTAAAGTTGGAAAGGACGCTCAGAATTTCGCACAGGGTGAAGGAGATAACCCTATCGGACCTCTCTGATGAACTCTGATGGATGAATAGTCATACACGAGTGTATATGGAGAAAGGAAAGAGATATCAAGATAGTGTCCAAGGAACAGGAAGTTCGATAAGGAGCGATTCGACGACAGTGGGACGATGTAGACAGCCTAGCGCCGCTTTAGAGAAGTGGTGGAGATACTGGAACTTATGATACTGTAGAAGAAGCTGTACAGTGACAGGCGACTGATGGTGTTTCTCTTGATAGACGCCTGAGGGAAATGAGAGTCAGGTGGAAATGCTGCCAAGCAAACTGCCTTTGGCCATCAAAGCAGGAAAGGACGACAGGTGCTATATAGCGTAAGTCAATGCAGCTTACCTATTCTAATAGGCAATAACAAACTGTATCAATATGGACATCACCCGAATGCTGATGTCGTCTGCCAGGTTACAGTACACAGAGGGATGAGCATCGACGTCAATGACATCCAAGTCCAAGTGGACATATGGAAGCAAACGGCTGAGCACCACTGTGGCCACTTTTATAACAGATTTCCTTCTCTGAAATGCTAGGCTATCATGCCCCTATTGTGTCACTGTGTGTTTTCTTTGGGTCCTTGAGCTTCTATTGTCCTGTGTTCGCTAGATAGTAATTGTTTTCCCACTGGGGACATTGCAAAAGGTCATACTCCTCCTTTCAATGGCACCAGCGTTAGTCTCATAAACTGGGAGAAAGTTGCTTCAGAAGCTGCGCACTTGCCGAGCTGGCAGGAGTGTTCTGTAGACCTTTCTGATTCTACCTACATCTGAAGCTTCCTATCAATTGAACCTAGTATTCACTATCCAGCTCCCAGTTCTCGCAGCTATATTCAGCTAGCCAAGTTGCCTTGTGGTACAATTATAGAGAACTTCGGCTACTAAGAAGTGCTTTATATATAATCAAGAGAATTACAAAGAGGCCAGTAGGAAATTAGATCATCTTCAAGGAGAATAACTGAGGCTAAATAGAAAGATATGAGGTAGTAATCATGTCTATTGAAAGCCTGTTTGAAATTGAGTATGTACAGTTCGACAATTTATGTGCTTGAATTTGAGGGACATAACTGTCTTTTGCTGTGCAGGTTATTTGGCCATTGCTATGATGATAACCTATTCAAAGCCTCAGAAGCACAAGTACAGAGAACTACAGACTTATCGAAGGTGTGCACTCGCAGCCACTCGGCCTATGATGGTTGACGAAATGTCCCGTGTACGGGTTGAGATGATATGATTTGGCCGAAAAGTCAACCATAATGTGGCATAGGGACAATGATACACTTTGCTCCGACTTCTCAAGCGATACCGCACCTTGTTGGCATGCATGTTTGAACATAGTAAACGCCAAATAATCGAGAAGTAGTTGATCAGGACATGTTACCTATCAAGCTACTTGCTTGTTACAGGCATGCATCTCAATATAAGCACTTCATCTTAGCATTACCAATATCCTAACATTCATAAAAGATCATGCCGAATGCGTGAGTCTTAGGGACAAGTCTCAGGGTGCTTCATATGCAAATATGGACGATCGTAGTGCGAAGTCCGTTTCTGTTGGGCTGAAGTGGTATCCCTTCTCGGCGCAATCATAGATTATCTGATGATCTAGAATTTCATAGAAAGCACCAACAGCCCAGATATTAAGTGGATTATCACCTCAAAATGAAGTGCGAGATGTGATATGGTGGTGTAGTGCTGCCATTCGCAAGACGTCGAAAACATTTAAATTTCTGGCAATATTAATCGCAGGATGACGTGTTATTGTTAGGGATATAGTTTGCACAATGAACCCTGAAGCTCTGGAATGCAAGAACAGGTGAGGTGAGACCGAGATACAAGATATGTCGTGGTAGTGACCATTTGGCGATCTGAGTATGCAGGCCTTACAATCGGCCAAAATACTGAATTGAGTATGCATGTCTGAGCGAGCGACTCGGCGGCCAGAGACAATTCAGAGGGATGGAACAATGATTGTACAGGCGCGGACTTGGAATGACTTGCGAACAGACGAAGTCATTATGATAGTGATGCTGCTACACAACCGTTGTGTATTCCGGAAGCTGCAATATCTCTTCCTGTTGAGAAATGTGATAAATTAAAGGGTAAAACCTGACAAAACACGCTTTGAAGTTAGAGTTCATACTAGTTTAAGGTTGTGAGAACTCTGATGAGGTACTTGATGGCTCGGCGCTGTTAAGCCAGGACGTCCAGCTTAGCGTAGCGGATCCTTCAGTAAAGCACGCTCCCATGTACACTCTCTTCTTTACGATCATTTATATGATAAGGTATTGGTGGATATGCTCGTTGTGGTGGTGTCTCCTTCGTCATGGGTTAGGGTATTGGATGTCGTTTGCTTTTGCACGGGTAGCAGAAGGCCCTGTGCACGGCGCAAAAACAGAGCTTGGCATGGAACGTGCAAAACGTCACAAGTGCTCACTGTATAGTTCATGCATATTAGGAGACATTATTCTTAAGTCAATAGAGTATATAAGAACTTTGACTTGCTATTTCCTCTAGAAAGCTGGTTTGCGTCGGCTGATGATCAGGATATCTCGATCACCTGCCTAGCCTAAATGATATAATTATCATATCTTGGATTTAGCTGTTCGACTTTGAGCCAAGTACTCAGCAAGATCAGTCCTACAACTAGGCTCTATATTCTACACCTGCTGTCCTATACAGGTATGGGCGATGCGTCTTATGTATCTTAGAGGCTGAGACCTGCAGCTTATCACAGAGTAGGCTCAAGAAAATATGCTTATTTTCTCTTTCTTGTAGCTCTCTAAGGGGAAAATATAGTTCTACAAAGCATTCGATTCTGCCTAAGTACTGTCTCCACTGAGGACTGAGATTTCAAGAACCACTTTGGGGTCTAAAATACAAGCTCAGCCACCATCCTTCTTCAATTTCAAGCTCGCAAGAACTCTATTGTGATTATAACATTATCTACATTTCTACAATATAATTTTTGCCAAGCCTTTAGAGCCCTCTTTTGTTTTGCCTTGGCAGGATCCACCTCTTATCGCGATTGCCCTGCAATCGCCTTGCCTCGCCTTGCTTCCCTGGGCTCGCCCAGCTATGCCTATGCTCTTGTCCTCCCCTCACGGATCATATCGTCCTTCATAACTTAGAGATTGATTTCAACTCTATGTACTATGTCTACACTGCTGTCTCTACCTTCGGAGATTCTTCTCAATATTATTCAGTGTAAGTGCTGGAGCTGGATATTCAAACTAATAGTCTAACTCGACACTTTAGTCCTTCCCCCCTCGGAAATCGTCAATCTTCAACATGTCTCTAAGGCACTACTGAAAATCTGCAGGGACGACGGGGTTTGGAGGGAAGAGGCGTTTCAAGCGTCTTTTTTCTTAGACAGGATCCGCCGACGTCGACTACTCATTGCAGACAGTGTCCAGGAGCCACGATTCCGCGATCTTGCACGGGCACTGGCAACCGGAAATGGCATGGAAGGTTCGAGGTTGACTCAGCAGGGAGCAGGCAGCGTAGACCTGAAGGCACAATCACACGAGAAGATACGCTTAAGAGCAAACTGGGATCCGAGCTATCCGAATGAAAATATTAACTGGTATCAGGAATATATTGCCAGGAATGCTCCTATATCAACTAGCTGGTTTGAGCAGCCTCGTGATCGAGAGAGTCCTGGACATGAATACTTGGAAGTGCGAGGCATGGCATTATATGACGAGCCGGGAGAAATAGGCGCTACTATGGTAGTAGCGCCTCTCGATGATGGAAGCAGTATGTCCTTTTAGTTTAGAGCGTCTTCCTTCAAGGTCGTTATAAGACTTTAGTGGCTCCCACATTTGCGAAAAGTCCTGTCTGATCTTAGTCCTACCCTAGCAAGGATGAACCACTAACTCGAGCCGTTTCTAGTTTGCCTGTGGAATATAAATGGAACACGTGGGACGAAAGGAAGTATTGTAGCGAGGAGCAAGTCTGGATTGCTCTCGGTCTATTCGAATCCTCCAGGTAGCGAACTGCCAAAGGTGATAAACACGGGCGTCACCGAGTGTATAAGTGTTGATAGTCCAGGGAAACGAGCATACATCGCAGTTCAGAATGGTCTTGTTGAGGTTGATTTACAAACCCTTTCAATTGTTGCTCATGAAAAGTATCCATTCTCCATCACAGCAATCTCCGAAGCAAGACATCCGACACCAATTACCGTAGGAACAAGCTACTCGATATATCTTCACGATTCCCGTGCAATACATAATAAGTTCAACACACACTCCAATGCCCAACTCGAACAGTTAGATTTTCATTTTAACTCTGGCACGTCTTCAGTGTCTGGTAGCTCAAACTTGAACAATCAAGTCTCCAGCCCCAGAATTGCACCTACCTATCAGTCCGGTCCGTTGAGCATTTTGCACATGCCAGGTCTCGGTTTCGATACCACCAGTGATATCTTTGTTGCTGGACGATTTCCAAGTATTCTCAATTACGAGTACGTACTTTCGTTGGCTGCTGTACTGGCTCCAAACCTTGTGATTTTCGGGTGTCCCCCATTATATATTGCTTTATACTCGCTCCAGATACTGACCGTGGCATTCACACAGTCGTCGATACTTTCCAAAATTGAAAGGCACATTATATTCTGGAGCACGACTTTGTAGCATGACTTCGCTTCCTTATCCTTTTGCTTCATTAGAGAAAGACTTAGCAAGACGAGGTGAGCTATCCGTTGAGCAAGTTCTAAGCTCAAAATCTGCACCAGGTACTACATTAATTGCATGTGGGGAGTATAACAGCAAAGGGTCTTTGGAGATCTATGGCTTGCCATCTGATCAGCCAATTCTTAATGCAGCCTTGTCCAATTATCCAGTCCCAAGAACTTTGCATAGCACTGTTATGAAGAATCGACAAACTTCATCGGGCTCAAAATTACTGTCGGTTGCCTCACACGGTACTAGAATTGTTGTATCCGACGGCGGAGGCAATCTGAAATGGCTCGAGCGTGATGGGTTTAGTGAAATTAGAAGTTGGAATATTGCTCATGGCTCTGTAGAAACCCCTCTCGGAATATTCGGCACTCTCGGGGATAGTTACATGGACTCGGGCTCTGGCGACATAGTAATCAAAATCTTGGAAAACCAGGACAATCTAATTCTATGGACAGGAGAGAAGATTGGCCTACTCAATTTCTCGAGCAAACCAGGGTTTACCGCTGAGAGCTTTGAAAGCATCGTGAAGTCGGCAGAGGAGGCACACCGTGAACGCGAGGAGCATACCTACGCCAAAGCAATGCGCCGAGCTCTAGAACACCAAGCCAATGAGGTTAGGTATGTCAGGGGATTGGGGCTCGGATTCGGATTCGAAGAGCGTGATATTTGAGCACCAGCTACCAAAGATCTAGTTGACGATGATAGCTCACGGTATGCAATTGTAAGGCGATATATGTCATGCATAGGACCTCCTGTTTCCCCTCTTGCCCAGGAATGCTAGGAATATCTCGTACATACATTGTACACGATTATACATGAATGATTGATCTCTCTTGACGTGGTCAGGCGAGCAGTCGATGATAGAATAGATGCGCCCCCCTAGTGGTGATACGTTGCTCCAAAACTACTAACTATTTCGGCTCCTTCCTCTGAAGGGGCGAGGTAAGGGTCCCTCGCATAAGAGTTGGATGACATGACCCCATTTTGCAAGGCGACAGCTTACTCGATTGCGTATCGAGGAGCTCGCGGTACCAACGAGAAGCGTGGGTCTTGTTCAATCTGAATAGCAGGGAAACAGCTTGGAGCATTGGCCGATCATCTGTAGACACTGACAAGTGGCAGAACGAGAGAACTGCTGTCTTCCCGAGGACCAACACACCATGGAGCCTCACATTGGCACGTTCTCATTGATCATTGAGCAATTTGTGCGGCGATCTCACCTTTCTATCAAGTCTTATAGCCACCAGGTCCACTGTCAGTCAGCCTTGCGAAGGGTTTGCTTTATACGCTTCCAAAGCACTTTTGTGGATGCTTTAGCCAAGAACTATATTTTTGTCCCACTCCGGTTCAGCACAGCCAATGAATAGATGAGGCTGCCGAGCCCATTCTGAAGCCCAACCTCCTTTAGCGAAGCTGCTTCACCGCTTGTATCTCCTGAGCCGCCTGTGACAGTTCTATGCAGGTGGTGAAAAAAAGAAAAAGACTACGGTTTGGTACGAGGCCCGTCTTAGTGGAACGTGGTGATTTGCACGGATCTGGGAGTTTACCCACTGATAGCAAGTCTAATGCCACCAAAGTCGCCCAAGACACGGGCCACTCATTTGCTACAATGTACCTAGATGGTGGATAACTGAGCTGGCTTGCACTCATCGGCTCTGCCATTGGGAAGTACCTTGACGGATCCGTCCAAACCTGATGGTTGATTTCAATAATTTGCATCTTGCGTCTCCTCTATCTATGTCTCGTAGCCCTGCACCGATATGCGTCTAGTCAGCCTTACTTTACAAGGAGCTATGCAACACATAGGAGGGCATTACTATTTCTGCAAATGCTGAGTAAACAAACCTGATACTCGAATGCGTATTTCTTACTTACTTTTATCTCCATGACTAGGCTCTATACGTGTTGTGCCTTTTTGTGTGGTTGTCGTTTCCCGTCTTTATGGCTGTTTCTTTTGCTGTGCGCTCAGAATCGAAGGAGAGAATCACATTCTACAGGTATAGACAAGGGCATCGTTATGATAGTCAGTCTTCTCTTCCTGGCCATCTTCGCGATTGGCATGTACGGAAATCACAGTTCCCTCATCCTGAGCGACGAAGAGACTCAGGCAAACATTCACCGTCGCGGCGCATACACTGCCCACCGCCGCAGCAAGGGCCAAAGGCGACGGACCCGCAAGCTGAATACGATATTTCTATTTATTTGAACGTTGAGCATGCCAATTCAAGAGCCTTTTCCTTGGAACATACCCCATCGGGCAATTCTATCATCTCAGATAGATTGTGCAAGCCATTATACGGCCGCGAGCCGTCGGTCAGCGACCAGGAAGCCGCTAGCTTGGTCCAAAACAATTTCATTCAGATGCAGGACTCGCCCGATGACAACCAGCCCGAAAGAATCCTGCGCAGTCTGGTTGAGAGCCACGAGCCCATGGATGATGTTGCGCTCGACGGAATATTGTCCGCTGCGAACCACGTCTTCTTCCTGGGCAAGTTATCTGGAAGGGTAGAATGGGAGTGGTCACATCCGTCACAAGAACGCTACCAGCAGGAGCTCGTTGGCAGTACAGCTCTACGATACGCACCTGGCCACGAAGGCGTCGTCGAGACCCTGATAATCCTCTCAAAGCCTATCCTCAGACAACCAAACGTGGACCGTCGACTAGTCCTCTGCGCTTTCTTGCATGAACTTATCCATTGCTTCCTTTTCATCGTGTGCGGCTTCAAAGCCAGAGAAATGGGAGGACATACAGCTGGATTTGAGACTATTGCGGGGATTATCGATGAGTGGGTTGGAAAAGGACGATTGCAGCTTTGTAATATGAAAGCAGATTTAGACTATTATCGTGTAGGGAGAGAAAGGTTCGTTGGAGGGCATAGCCATGCAGGGTGCAATCAAAGTCCAGGCCCAGATTCAAAGAAACGGCAGGCGATTCTGGTCGGGTAAAACGCGAGGGCTGAGTGGAAATTTTGGGTGTGAGCTTCGTTATCTGTTTCTTAGCGAGGAGTTGGGATGGTGGAACTCACGGACGGTCTATTGCTTTCACCTGTATCTGACAAATCTTCCTTGTTTTGCAGGAAAGCGAACACCACTGTTCTAGGAGTCCGTTCGGCTCATCTCTTGAAAGAACCAAGGTTATCCAAAGATGCCTTATATGGATTGAAAAGATGGTGGTCATTTGCTATATATATATATACGTTATTCCAGATGATTCTGGAGCCTAGGCCAGATTCTATCGGGTCGCATCTTGCGAATTAAAAACGTTTTTTCCTCGAAATAATCTTTGGCCTAGACCTGTCTACTTGTTAGTATGCTCTTTGAGTCTAGGTTGAGCTCTCAGCGCCAACTCCATGCTTTCCAGCCTACATTGGGAAAGTAACTTACTGACCCGTCTCTTCTGCACTTGTATTTGCTTATGCAGAATTCGAGCGTATTGTGCGTACTCCTCAAAGATGGCAACCCCAGCCTTAGCAAATTTGGCTGCTGGAAGTTTTGAACGCTAGATGCCTTTCCCTAGAACGACAGTTTTCTTTACGTTCTATCACTCAAGCGATCACCCACAAGACAAACTCCGTATGTACCGGAACCAAGATTCTCTGTGGCCAAAGCAGCCGCAAAAACTCCTGGGGAGCCTTTTGGGGTGTGCCTTTCTATCATACGCTTCAAGATGCTCGTAGCGAGATCCCGTTCTGCGTGGAAAGTTTTCTTGGGTATCCGTGGGTGGGTTTTAATGTTCCTGCTCGTGCCTGCGTGGTGAACTTTATGCTCTTTTTACTGATGTTGGGGGCGTTGCGTTTTGTTGGCGTGGTATAGCATGGGCTTAGGGGCCGCATCGCATTATTGTGGCAGCTAAGGAATATACCCCAGATGGCCCATGACGGGTGTAGGTGATGTTTCTGTTGTTTGGTGCGGGGTATCTGGGATATCGTATAGCGCAGGGGATAAAGCTATTGTTCTTGTTGTTGGAATCTTGCTATGATGTATCAAGTTCTGGCTCTTCCTTCTTGGAAAGCATACTTTGTAGAAGAGGGTTTTGTATGTAGACTTGAAGGTTTTATGGCTTTTTACAGCGCCATTTTTAAGTGCGAGAAGCTTATATGATATATTTACGTAGTATGCTTCTGCTCCAGATTTTGTCGACAGTAGAGACCTTCATTTTGAAGGTTGTTTTGCTAGCTATGGAACTTGCTTGTGAATCAGTATTTTTGGTTCTTGGATGATCGGTGATTGGATCTCTATTATTAAAGTATTTGGAGATACTTTCCCGCGCTCCTAGCAACTGCTCTGCGTTGATGAAAGGAGAAGAGGGAGGGAGGGGGGGGGACAGGGGAGAATAAATAAATACATATAGAGCTGAGACTCTACCAGAGGTATATTGCCATTGATCAAGTGCGATGCTCCTATTCCATATTAAATGAAGTTCTAGTCTCTCTCCCATTAGATATGCATGAGAGAGGACTAAAATTGTTCGAAGATTCAAAATATTCATAACATTGCCACTTCGACCATCTTTACTATTGTGACAAACTAGAATGATATATTGAGGGGATGGACTTCAGCTCTCGGCTTTCCGTATGTGACACTTTAACTTCTTTATAAGTTCTATATTAATCTGCACTGAAGCATCGTGACTATTTAACTTTCATTCTAGGAAAATGCCTACTTTTGACGAATTGCTGTGAAATATAAAGATCCTATCGCCTTGCTGGTTAGCATAACACGGGACATCATGCGGTAAAAGCCTATAGTTGCTGATCGCAGATTTCCCTTTGTCAACCTTGGATGTATCGTGCGTATACAGGATACTTCTTACACATTTCGTATTCCAACTCCGGTTTGTGCTTCCCTTCCTATCAAACGCCAGATGCTCTTGTCTATCGCCCAAATCCATGGTTCATGCCATATTAATGTCATATTGAGCGATTCATCCTTCTGGAACATAAACGCCGTCTTTGCACAACACAACCACACTCTTGAAGAAGCGTCGCCATTCTAGCGGATCTCCCTTCACTTTCACGAAACGTACTTCTAGCAGCTCTGTTTCTCCTATCTGGTAGGTGTCGACAACAATGTCTCCTGTCATACTGCACTGACGCCCATCTACAGTCTTTATCTTAATCCATGCAACGTGATCTCGACCTTGCATCCGAGGTACCGAAGGAATAGGAACATTCAACTTGACAAGTGCATCACTCAACAAGTGGAGAAGCTGCTCAGAAGAGATATGCGAGAAGAAACGTGTCAGTGAGTAATTCGGTAGAATATCATTGAACCGGCGAGCAGCTTGCGTCAAGCTGAATGGGACAGTTGGTGCTGGCGTAAACTGGCTCATACTAGGTTCATCCGCGAGATCATCAAAATTATGCCCGCTGGGCTGGCCTCTACCGTTGGTCATTGTGGCGATACCAACGTCTTGAGCCGTGGTAGGTTGGCTTGCGCTGAATGCTGACGCATAAGCTCGAGGAGGTCGTTCCCAATCGAACATCACGTCGCTGATAGGTGTTTCCGGTTGCGTATATGATATTCGCGAAAATTCGGAATCGATATCCATCATATCTTGACTTCGGGTTCGATCTCGTTGGGATAGGGCAGGTTGCTGATTGAAATCGATTCTGAGGCTCTCTAGCATTTGTGTTGCTAATGCAAGGGGATCTTTGATCTTTCCATCTGGTGTAGATAAGGGATTGCTTCTTGTGTACCATGGATGGTGCTTGATTCTCTCGAATGTAAAGCGTTCGTTAGGATCTACGTTCATCATGCCCCGTAGTAATGATAGAACATCCCTCGGTAATTTGGCCCATAAGTCGTCGGAGCTGTGACCATTCCCGCGAACGTAATCCTGGAACTCCCAACTTTGGTTTGTAGGCTCGTCCCATGGCGTATTGCCAACTAGGAGGACAAAAAGCACGACACCACAAGACCATATGTCAACCACATTCGCAGCATATCCTACAGATTTGCTGACCTTAGACACTTTATCCTTGGAGTTTGTGATTACCTCGGGAGCGATATATGGCGGACTTCCACACATTGTAGTACTGAGTTTTGTCTTTCCCTGGTATTCAAACAGAGTCGCAAGACCGAAATCCGCAATCTTCAAGTTTCCAGCATCTGATAGTAATATGTTTTCCGGCTTGATGTCCCGATGACCAACCCCTTTTGAGTGCATGTAGCTCACACCGCTGATCAGCTGCAAGAAGTAGAAGTGTGCAATATCTTCGCTGACACCAACATCCGCCTCAATCTTATCGAACAGATCACCTCCCTCGGCATACTCCATTGCTATCCATTTCCACACCGCATCTTCTCCTGTGGCAAACCACTCTATTATATTCGGGTGTTGGCCAATATGGGAGTGTAATGACACCTCCATGGCGATCTGCTTTGCTGATATTCGGCCATGTTTGACTGCATATGCCTTGTGTATGAATTTGACCGCGAAAATTGGAGTTGTATCTGTTGGAGGGATGGCTTTCTTGATTCTGCGAAACTTTAGCCCGTTGCAGCAATTGATGATGGAGCGCTGTAACTCACGATGCATACGCCCCTCTACCGATAGTTTTTGAGACGATTCGAAAGGGTAAATCGTGTGGCAAAGGATCCAGTTGAGACTGCATTGGAGGGTCCATTGTTAACAATGGTTTCTGAGCGATAGGATAACATTTCGGAGAACCTTTTGACTTGATATGTTTATTTTGAAGCTACTCACCATATCCAAGTGCTATCCAATTCCCACACAATCACAAATAGCAAGAAATAACTATATCCAATGGATATTGTTATGAACGCGTCCAAGTTTGAAGTCGCGTGAAGCGCGTCTGTTGCGTGTTTTTAATTTGCTGCAATATAAGTGCCAAGAGAAGGCCCAAAAGCAGCCTCGCCTCGTTGTCGTGTTGGCAACCACCTCGATTGGAAGGCAGGCGCCAAAGCATTTGTTTACCACTCCCCCTGCTCTCTATTTTCAGATCTACCTTCTCCCCTCCTACAAAATCATACGAATTCTTTCTTTGTTGCAGTACAATAACTTTTGAGTCGCACAATTCCTTTCGTTACATTACATTCCTAAGGTCTTTTGGAATCTGACTAGTCTTTGTTCGGACCCTTCTTCCATCGAAAGCCTCGCCGTTGCTGTTACTATTTTGCATGATGGATTATACAATGGAAGACAACCAGAACTCTGCTCCGGGAAGCGTGCCAGCTGCACAGGCTGCGAAGCTTGGTTCAAGACCTGCACAAAATGCGCAGAGTACTACTAAACGGTTCGCTACCTGCCCACTAAATATCGAGAAACAGATGCTGACAAAGATAGTTTACAAACCGAATTGATGCAACTCATGACTTCAGCTGCCCCTGGTATCTCTGCTTTCCCATCCGCGGATGGCAATTTACAGTCATGGACGGCGACTATTGAGGGACCAGATGACACTCCTTATGCGGGCCTTACGTTCAAGTTGTCTTTCGCATTCCCCTCGAATTATCCTTATGCGCCACCTACAGTCTTATTCAAGACACCTATTTACCACCCCAATGTTGACTTCTCGGGGCGAATCTGTTTGGATATCTTGAAGGATAAGTGGACTGCGGCGTACAATATCCAGACTGTGCTCTTGAGTTTGCAGAGCTTGCTTGGAGAGCCTAACAAGTGAGTTACCCACCTCGATTCCCTTTAACCTTTGCTGATCAAGGTTTAGTGCATCGCCATTAAATGGAGAGGCAGCTGAGCTGTGGGACAAAGATATGGAAGAGTTTAAGAGGAAGGTCCTCGGCCGCCACGTAGATGTTGATGACGAATAGGCTCAAGGCTACCCTTCTTGGTGTCGGTTGTTGTGCTAGTGCTTTTGAATGTGCATAGACAGGAGCGGATTTTTCTTACCTGTTGGTCTCTGGTGTTCTTGAGCATTATCATGGTAGTGGGCTGGAGTAATGGATACTTGGACCTTGTATTGCTCATCCTTTGCATAAGGATATGCTGAAACTCTTGACCTTGAATATTAGGCTTGGTTTTCAGCCATCTCTTCCCAATTTCTTAATTAATCCCGTGATTTCAATACACCTGTAATAGCTCAGCCGAAGGATTTATGAGTGGTGCTGCTAAATATGGCTTTACATTAGTGCGAGCGCGTTGGGATATCTGAATAGCCTTGTTTAACGGTGAGCAATATCTATAGGCGTTACAAATAGGCTTGAAAGATCTTGAGTTGACCAGGGACTGCTATGGACGCAAGGAAAAGCTGTAGAAGGAAGGAAGCGTGATGGTCAGACCAGTTAATGCCACAGGCTATATTGATGCAAGTATTGCGAATGCTTGTGTGAGAGCCCGGATTGTCACCGGCTGCTATCGTTGATATAAGAACTTGAGAAAATCCTTCACAGATGAAACAAGCGTAGACGTTGCGGAATAAATTGGGGAGAATAAGCTTGGTTGAGGCTTTGCTGGGAGCTGCAATCATTAGACGTAGTAAAACCAAGTAAATGTACCTGGCTGGCGTGACTGTTCTCCTTGAATTTTTATTTGCTTCGTGGTCCTCAGCACTCGCTGGTCAACCCTCTGGGCTTGCTCACGCGTTCGACACAAATTCCCCATTATGCAGACCAAATGTTGGGTAATCGAAGTCAGGCCATGACTTTTCATTCAGAAGCTAAGCCGGCTTGATGCAATAACTCCCCCCGAACCCATGCCATGAACAATTCCTCTATTCCTCAACAGCGGTAGTTTGCAAACCCTTCGCGCTCTTAACATTGACGGCCTGAACGTAGCTGTAGAGCTTCTACTCTATGAATTAGCACTATTACGTTCACAAATAGGATCTGGAACTTCGGTAGAAATTCTTGTGGGCTAGAAACGCAAGGCAAACAACTTGTCGGCTGCGCTAACAACTTTTTGGCTCCCAGCTCCGGGTAGATGAAATTGTAAGTCTGAGAGCAAAATAACCTTACCTCCTTCGCACCCTCCTCATCGTTACGCTTTCTCGAGATGCGGACACGCAGTCTGTACGGAACACCCTTGATGCCAGACTCCCAGACCTTCTTGTTCAATTGAGGATCAAGACGAACGTCGGTCGTGCCCTGCCATCTTACGCGTTAGTCCTTATTCCTTCTCGCCAAATCGTGCGCTCTCTTCGAACCATGGGCGTGAAACCGTACCATTGACAGTGTAGCAAACTTCTTGATCTCCTTGATGGCTCGTGGTGCCCGCTTCTTGAAGGTAACGCCATGGAGCTGTAATCCTATCAGCACATCCCTCTCATGCCAGACTAGGCTAACAACGTACTCTCTTGTGTAGATGGATGGTATATTCGCGCGCGATAACATCGGAGATGGCGGAACGACCGGTGGCCTTGCCGGCTGACTTCTTGGTCTTTGTCGACATTTCTGGGGTATGTTAGATTCAGTATTTCCTGGCACGGCTGCAGGACTGCTATGGAATTCGGGCTAGAACAAAGGCGTGTGGTAGATTCGCTCGACCAGAGTATGAGTTGCTAATGTGCAAGAGAATTACTATACGTACTGGAAGGTTGTGTCGTGACTTGTCGTTGAACTGATTGATCTCGGCTTCACTTTTTTCGAATGGGTTTGTGTGGGCAAAATCTCGGCTAGCTGCCTCAGGCTTCATGTGGGATGAGCTGCACGTGATTATTGACTGAACGCTATTTATGCCTTAGGCATAAACAGCCATAGCTGATACATTCGAGGACGGGTCTTTGCTAATCATACTTACTTTCACGGGAATACGCTTTCTTACCAACAATTATCACAAAGACCTTCGCCAACATGGAGCAAGGACTTCCCTCCACGGAATCGCCTGCACCGGTTGTTCTTACTCGCCTCCCTACGCTGTTTGAGTGCCTCAGTAGAAGAACTCAGCCTCCTGTTGATTTGTTCTCCTTTTATATTTATATGCGCGACTTCCAGAGATCGGTCGATTACTTAGACTTCTGGTACGATACCGATGCTCTCCTCTTGAGTCTATTTGCTTGCTTACCAATTGGTTATAGGCTTGACGTTGCTCAACACATGTCTCTCTGCCGACACTATGTTCGTGGTCTCCGACGCTCAGTAATGATCGGTACCCCAGATGGCGACAAGGCACAATCAAAGCGATCCTCTGTCCTTCTTGAGACCTTGGGTGATATGAATCACCCTGTAGCTGGACCGTCCCACCTCAGCAGCGAGAAGGAAAAGAATCAAGATGCACAAATGTCAGCCTTCCTTCGCGAGCAGAACAACAATAATAATGGCATTGGTCACTCCCCCTCGAACAGTCTTGGTTCTCATACCTCAGCTGCGCGCCATGCTGCTTCCCACGATCAGCCACGTCCAAGTTTCATGGACAGCCCTCTACACAACACCGATTCCAACTCTCCAGCCCGCGAGGCCACCAGAGCAGACATCAGAGCCTCGGCTGAGAAAATTCTCTACACTTACCTACTTCCCAGTGCCGAGCGTGAGATTATCATTCCAGCTCAAATTGTTCATGAGATCACTATTGCCATTGAGCAGGATGGCCGCGACGATCCCGAGGTCTTCGATGCTGCCAAGGACTATGTTTTCCAGGCCATGGAGCGTGATGCTTTCCCAGGTTTCCTTCAGATGAAGGCTCTTGGTAACCTCATTCCACCAACTGAGATGCTCAGAGTGATTTTTGGTCTTATTGCTGTCTTTGCTGGATATTGGGCTGGTTCGGTTCTCTGCATGACTGGTGCTTCTCGAGAACGCCGTGCTTGGGTATGCTCAATATTTCTTTTATTAAAAGTTGAATGGCTAACAGATATAGATCACCATCCCATTCACACTCGGCTGGTATGCACTTATCACACGCCAATACTCCATTGACCCTATCCTAGCATTCGCTGGCTACAGCGAGTACTCTCTTGGAAGCTTGGCCAAGATCAAGGAGCCGTATATCAACAAACTGCTCAGAAAGCGAGCTCTGATGTGCATTCTCGTCTTCCTCCTCTTCGACGCTGCACATGTCCTCATTTTCACTTTGGTTCCTGCTAGACACATTTGAACATATGAGCACCAAACACTCAAGAAAGTACATAAGGCGTTAACGGACAAGTGGGAACTTATATACCTGTATCAATATGGTAATGAAATGGGAATTTTTCTTGGCGTTGACTGGAGGATTTGCTCTATATGAGCCTACGAGCAGCTCTTGCATGAGGAGCTTATGGAGAAGTGCCTCCTTTCGCGTACATCATGATTGTAGATTAGCTAGCTTGCTGATAACAAATGAATAATGAAACCTTATGATTTAAACTTTAACTCCTAATTTCTTTGCCTCAACCTCATTCCAGGACGAGCAGGATTCATCGTCTTGCCCTCAACAGTACCATCCTAATGATCGGCATTATGCTTCGAAGCTGAAATATCGCAGCAGCCCCCCATCAGTTCTCGACGCTGCCCTCATTCTAATCACATCTCACTCAAGTCAAGTACTTGCTTCCCTAATGCATACGCCACGCCCTTAGCATCCCTTCCCTCGTCACGCCTCACAACACCGTCCCACGCATCTCTCAAGACAAATCACCCCCTCAGCGGACAATCCCAATTCATGGGGATGCCTCGTGCGGCTATGCGCATATCAGCGCTGGGTGGGCGGCCCTGGTAAGGAAGGATATGCAGAGGGCAGGCGTGCGGGGGATAGTTTTCGTGATGTGTGATTCTTAGGCTCCGCCTACGAATTTTCTTTTTTCTCTGTTCTGCTCTCCGTGGTCGGGGGGATGCGTATGCTAATATAGTTTAGTAGCTTGTTTCCTTGTTGTAGTCATATATATTTGAGATGTGGGCTTTAATGATTGTTGGGATAGCTTCGGGCACTTGCATATTTATAAGGACAATCTGCGTTGCAGCAGCGAGACGGGATGTAGACTTGTTGTATCCTTGGTATTTGGTATTGTGTATTTCATTCCCTGGTGAGCTAGTATGCATCTCTTCTATGTATCTTCTATGATGATAACCCAGGTATTATTGATTCTGGCTATCCTTCAGCCAAGCGAGTAGCTATCTTCGTCTGCTTTCCCATCATAGGAAGGGGATCTCACTTTCCGTGGCCAAAGAACCCGTTCTTCTTCTTTGCGGCCTTGCTGCCCCTCCGCTCGCCCTCTTCCGTATCATTCTCCTCGTCCACATCCATACCATCTTCATCGCCATCATCGCTAATACGCTCAACATCCCTCTTCCCCACCACATTCCCTACCATCTTACCCACGCCGCCGAAGAATCCCTTCCCCTCCCCTTCCTCCTTGCCTTTCCCGCCACTTTTCTTATCCTCCACCAGCCCCTCGACGATCTTCTCCCAATCCTCTTCTGCCTTCTGCCTTTTCGCCGACTCTGCCTTTATATACTGAATCTGCGTCTCAAGATCCGTCAACGTTGAACTGCACCTCGCAGACCATGCAGCCAATGTGTTTAACATAGCGGTGGTGCTCGAAGGCGGCAAGTCTCGCAGGGGAGAGATGGAGGATAAATGCACGACCTCATGATAAGGGTCCAGGCTGCCCTGCACGAGCCCCGCGTATACGGCACTAATCACCACCTCCTCCAGTTCCTTCTCGCTCTCCAGCCCAAGCTTCTCCTTCAGCGCTGCATATGTTAAGTTCTTGGGATCTTTGGCGAGGGAGAGGAAAGAGAGTTGGCGGAGCTTGAGAGTTTGAGCGGGGTTTAAAGCAGGCAGCGATGGAATAGATTGGTATTCGCTGTATGTGCCATAGCTGAAGATCTCGAGATGCTTTAGGTAAGCTGCCTGCTCTTCAGGAGCATTCTCTAGGGCGCGGATATTGGATGTGTTGAGCAGCTCGGCGAAAACGAATGTGTTGGGATGGGATGTAGCTCGGGAGATGAGGTCTGCTGCAGCGCGAGGTGAGGATGCGGATTTGGTGAGAGCAAGGAAGGGCTGTAATTGTCAGTCCCTGATTCTCATAAGTAGAAGTAGATGAGGCTACCTCTAAGGAATTCAGAGCTTTGGTTTGCTCCATTGTGAAGTTGTGGACGAGCTTGGTAGAGAGCTAGAGAAGCTGTTGTTGGGGTCACAAGGCTGCCGTTCGATAGTTACACAGATGTGAGGCTTCGGGTTATTCTTGGCCTGATCCAGTTTGCAAAACGCAGGCTAGGAAGGGACAGCAGGCTTCTGATTTGCAGATGAGGCTTTGCTGTATGAGACGAACAAGTCAAAACAAAAGCTTGACTGGTTGTGATTCGGTGAGAGTTTACTAGTCCCGGGCTCTGATGTTTGACCATGTTTCCAAAATCCACCAAGTGAGAGATCTCCATGGTGCGACTTGGCAGCCCGTAGCCTTCCCGTCTCGCCCTTCCCCTGTGTTTTTTTTCCCTCCTTTCGTTTTATATGTCCTGTACTGTGCTATTGGACACTGGCAGCACCCCGTACATAGGGTTACTTCCGTAACTTTTCGTGATATCAGGACCACCCCCTGGTAATTAAATACCTACAGCCCATGTCACGTCGTCAACGAGGACTGACGACGCTCACAAAAGAATACATAGCGTAGCATGCACATGGCCATAGCCATGAATGAGAAGTAGCGAGATTGGAGCTTACGCAGCATTGTGTATCTGCTTTGGAGAGATAGCCCAGATCAGGAAATATCAATTATGTACTTTTATCGTACAAGCTAGCGACTATCATATTTCAGCATTGACGCTGACGCATTTGTCCCCTCCCCGCTCCCCTTCGCATACATACTTTTTTGGGACATGAACTCTCTTTGAGACACGAATCCCCCTACAGACACTTGGACAAGCAAAAGGAAACCGGCCCCTCTCTGGCCCCTGGTCTGGCACAATACCACCTTCAAAACACACACCCCCCCCGATTTTGCCGATAATCCACTTATATTGCTCCTCAACTTCGCTTTTCTTTATCTACCTCTCTCTCTCTCTCTCTTTTCTCTGCATAATTTCTCTCCCATTGGAATTTGTTTGCAAACCTATTTTCCCCTTTTTTCTTCTTTTCCTAGTCGCAATATCGCAATCCGACTGGATATCACGTTGGTTGTCGATCCTTCGTGGGGGAAAGGATCAAGAGTCCGCTTGTGGCGTGCCGAGAGGCTCCCCCAAAAAGGTTGCAGGAAGCCAACTTAGGGCAGCTGGTCCGAAACGACACACCTTTATAAGGAACAGGACAGCCATCCGCGGCGGGAGCTGGTCTTCTGCTCTCAAAGGACTTGGTCCATACCGTGTAAAGTGAATATTATATAAATTAAGTAGGTAAGGCGTTGATTTGCCGTGTGTGGCTATTCTGCCTGTTATTACAAATGTTGGCTGACGCCTGCATAGTCATACGAGCCCCGATCCGTAATACCCTCCTCCGAGAGGCATCTCACCACCCAGTGACTGCTGCTCGGAGCAGACATCGCATCTCACCATGGCGCCCAAATACCTAAAAGTTGCCCCTAGAGAGCTGGAGTTGGAGCCAGAGGCTGCGAGTACCACGGCGCATATGGCTACAACGACGTTGAAGGTCGGCGGCATGACCTGCGGCGCATGTACTTCTGCCGTTGAATCCGGATTCAAGGGCATGGACGGTGTCGGAAATGTGTCGGTGAGCTTGGTCATGGAGAGAGCAGTGGTAATTCACGATCCGCAGAAGGTATCGGCGGAAATGATACAGGAGACGATTGAGGATCGGGGATTCGATGCAGAAGTGCTTGCTACCGACCTACCTTCGCCCATGTTCAACAGGAACGGGTATTTAAAGGCCGCAGACGAGCAAGACGGGGGAGCGCCGACAACTACCACCACCACAATTGCCGTGGAGGGAATGACATGCGGCGCTTGCACATCAGCAGTAGAAGGAGGATTTAAGGATGTCCCGGGAGTCGTACACTTCAGTATATCTTTGCTGGCCGAAAGAGCAGTAATTGAGCATGATGCCCTCGTCTTAAGCCCCGAGCAGATTGTGGAGATCATCGAGGATAGAGGATTTGGCGCTACGGTTGTGGAATCCCAGAAAAACGCTCCTACAACCGGTCCCGACCCGTCTGGTGGATCATCCGGAAGAAAAGACAAAGTCGCTACCACAACAGTTGCAATCGAGGGCATGACCTGTGGGGCGTGTACATCTGCCGTTGAAGGGGGTTTCCAAGGCTTGGACGGGTTGATCCAATTCAATATTAGTCTACTGGCCGAACGAGCAGTCATAGTGCATGACCCAGCGAAGCTGCCTGCAGAAAAGATTGTAGAACTTATCGATGACAGAGGTTTTGATGCCCGCATAGTATCAACTCAACTTGGAAGCGCTAGTGCAACTTCAGCCACTGCAACCTCACAATTCAAGATCTTTGGTGTTCGGGATGGGGCTGCCGCTAATGCTTTAGAGGCCAAACTTCAGTCCATGCCTGGCGTTAACTCGGCTACGGTTAGTCTGGCTACTGGTCGATTGAATGTTTCACATTTGACGAACATTGTTGGTCTCAGAGCACTCGTTGAATTAGTCGAAGCACAAGGATATAATGCTTTAGTTGCAGACAACGGCGACAACAATGCTCAGCTTGAATCTCTGGCCAAGACAAGAGAGATTACAGAATGGCGAATTGCCTTTCAGACATCTTTAGCCTTTGCCATCCCTATACTTCTCATCAGTATGGTCCTTCCGATGGCATTCCCTGTCATAGATTTTGGCAGAATGGTTTTGTTTTTCCCAGGTTTATACCTAGGTGATGTTATGTGCTTAGTCCTTACGATACCCGTCCAGTTCGGCATTGGAAAGCGTTTTTACATTTCTGCATACAAGTCTATGAAGCATGGCTCGCCAACCATGGATGTTCTTGTTGTTCTTGGAACATCGGCTGCTTTTTTCTTCAGTGTAGCGGCTATGATTGTGTCTGTCTTTGCGCCTCCCCATACTCGACCCAGCACCATATTCGATACCAGTAGTATGCTGATTACGTTCATCAGTCTCGGCCGCTTCCTAGAAAATAGAGCTAAGGGTCAGACCTCGAAAGCTCTTTCCAGGTTGATGTCACTTGCTCCATCCATGGCAACTATCTACGTCGACCCAATTGCGGCAGAGAAATCAGCTGAGGGATGGGAGCTTGGGGCTAACGAGCCGAAGGAGCCTACTCAAGAGGGAAACGCTGCAGAAGAAAGGGTAATCCCTACTGAACTATTACAAGTTGGCGATATCGTCATTCTTCGACCTGGCGACAAGATTCCAGCCGATGGCACTGTCACCAGAGGTGAGACTTATGTTGACGAGAGCATGGTTACAGGAGAAGCGATGCCTGTTCAAAAGCGCAAGGGTAGCTTGCTTATAGGAGGCACGGTCAATGGTGCTGGTAGAGTCGACTTCCGCGTCACTAGGGCTGGCAGAGACACACAGCTCAGTCAGATTGTCAAGTTAGTTCAGGATGCTCAAACGACCAGAGCTCCCATTCAGCGCTTGGCCGACATGATCGCTGGATATTTCGTGCCTACGATTCTTCTCCTTGGATTCCTTACCTTTACGAGCTGGATGATTCTGAGCCACGTGCTTAAAAATCCTCCCAAGATCTTCATTGACGATTCTAGCGGAGGCAAGTTCATGGTATGCGTCAAGCTATGTATATCAGTCATTGTCTTTGCCTGCCCATGTGCTCTTGGTCTTGCTACTCCTACAGCTGTCATGGTTGGCACCGGCGTTGGCGCCGAGAATGGCATCCTAGTCAAAGGAGGTGCTGCCTTGGAGACAGCAACCAAAATCACAAAAGTTGTCATGGACAAGACCGGCACTCTGACCCTTGGTAGGATGAGTATTGCAAGCTCCAAGCTAATACCTACATGGGAGGAGAGTGAATGGAAAAGAAAATTGTGGTGGTCGGTTCTCGGTCTTGCTGAAATGGGAAGTGAACACCCTATAGGAAAAGCCATTCTTGCCGCTGCAAAGGAAGAACTAGGACTTGGTGCCGAAGGCACTATTGACGGCAGCATCGGTGACTTTGAGTCTAGTGTTGGCAAAGGTATCAGCGCCCTCGTCGAGCCTGCCACCAGCACCGAACGAACACGCTATCGTATCCTTATTGGCAATGCCCACTTTCTCCAAGAAAACCGGATCACCGTGCCCCAAGCATCTATTGATGCACCAGAGGAAGAAAATATGAAATCCTCCACGTCAAAGAAAGCATCCGCAGGCACAACGAATATCTTCATCGCCATTGATGGCTTATACACCGGGCACCTATGTTTGTCCGATACGATTAAAGAAAGCGCCCGTGCCTCCATCGCCGCCTTACACCGTATGGGAATTAAGACCGCAATCGTCACAGGTGATCAGCGCTCCACCGCGCTCGCTGTGGCGCGCCTCGTTGGCATCGACTCGAAGCAGGTTCACGCTGGTGTTACACCGGACCAGAAACAAGAGCTCATCCGCCGCTTCCAATCCGAAGGTGATTGTGTTGCCATGGTTGGTGATGGAATTAATGATTCTCCTGCGCTAGCGACTGCTGATGTCGGTATTGCGATGGCTAGCGGGACAGATGTGGCCATGGAGGCTGCGGATGTTGTGCTTATGCGGCCAAATGATCTTATGGATATTCCTGCTTCAATCTCCTTGGCAAGATCCATCTTCACAAGGATCAAGCTTAACCTCAGTTGGGCATGCGGGTATAATCTCATTGGCCTCCCATTTGCGATGGGCATCTTCCTGCCATTTGGATACAGTCTACATCCTATGGCTGCTGGCGCAGCAATGGCATTCAGCAGCGTTAGTGTCGTTGGTAGCTCTCTACTGCTAAAGTTCTGGAAGAGACCACGGTGGATGGATGACTTAGTAGTAGAAGAGAAAGGTATTTTAAGGAAGAAGGGGAGCGGATGGGGTCTTGGTGGCCTCGTTGGAAAGGCAGGAGATGCGTTCAGGAGCGTGACGGGCGCGAGGAGGAGGGCGGAGGAAGGATACGTCCCCCTGGAGAACATAGAGACGCCCATATCGGCATGATTTTGTTTATTTTGTAATTAGCGAAACTGTATAATTGAGCGTTAATGAATTATTGCTATTCATAAACTTCTTCTCGAGATTGCCCTGGTGGTTTTGGATGTTCCTAGCATAATATGGTGGGTGCTTTTCATGATTCATTTTCTACGGGTGTGCGGATTCTTAGATCTTCTCTGAGGTGGGCGTCTCTGGCACATCTTACTCAGGTATAGGACGCCGTACTTGAGCAGTGTTACGGTAGCTATAGAGTGCCATCCACTTTAAATTATGTCTACCCTTCTTGTCCACATTTAAGTTGCGCTTTCATAGGTTTAAGATAGCCTCAAATAGCAAGCCATATCTTGCCCCACTCTATGAGCCCACCCACATATCCTTAAACTGATGCAGCAATAAATGCAACCTATATGCTGGCACGGCCGCTCCCATATCCCTCACCCATGGCTTTCCGCGGTATCTTAAGCTTTTCATCCCTGGCCGGGCGGGCCAAGTGCCAGGAACGAACGTTGTCTTTTCTGTGGGCGGGGGGCTCGGTTTCCCGACGCGTGGCCGAATGACAGAGGTGTGTGAAAAGGCTCTGAAACCCACGCAGAATTGCAGCTAAAAAAAAAACTAAAAAAATAACCGTCGTTACGCTTGAGTTTGCCTGCCCGGTTTAACAGTGACCCACAAACTTAGCTTTCAAACACGTCGGCGAAAGCGCGTACAGCCTGGATGTCGGCTTCACCGGCCGCGAGAGGGATCGTAGAATCAAACAAATATCAACTGGTAAGAAAGCGGGAGAGGGCGTAGGTGCTTGGCTGGTGAAGCGTTGTTTGAGTTTTGTTGTGTGCTGTCAAGCAGAATGGGGTATAAAGTTAACAATTGAACTCGCTTTGGTACATACAATGAAAATTGAAGCAGGGATATCAGTGCCTCGTAGATTTGGCCCGCCCCCCGTCCTATTGAGAAAAGGGCCGGATCAGGTGGAAGAGGTTGCTCTCGGCATTTGGAAGTGCGCAAGAGAACAACAGTGATCTCTTTCCACAAGGCCAGAGGCTCCCACTCTGTGCTTGCGCACTTCACATGTTGAATAATGGAGCCCAACGTATTAGGGAATGTGTTCTTGCTATCTTTATCGGAAATGGTGATGAAGACGAGTAGCTTGGTCTGGCGTGGTTTGAAGTAGAGCAAAGGCAGTAGGAAGTACTGCTTGCGAGCGAAATCATTCGGCCCACAGTTGACTGCGGGGAATCGAACGATGGCCGATTCTAAATAGCAGGTTTAGCCATCGTCTGAGAGTTGCCCTAGCAGGCTTGCCGGAAGCCGTAGGTTAACTTCACCATTGCCAGTTAATGGCGGTGCGTCGTGCTGACCGGGATTCTCCAAAGGTGAGCGATGTGGGTCGGGACATGCTGGGAGCGTGCATGGTGCATAAAGGAACGTTCGGGCCGCTATGAGTATCGATGCTTTGTGGGAGATCGAATCGAAGAAAATTGTTTAGAGGATTTCTCCCTCGCTGACTGGTGACTTTCGTTCTTGGAACAGCGCAGGTCGGCTTTGCTACCTTGGACATGTTGTGAGGAATTTATAACTGTTATAGACAGCTTTTAATATTGATTTGATTATATAGCTAATTCTCTATGGCGTAGCACAGAATGCCTCCAGTTGTCAATAGTGTCTCTACTTTAACTCACTATCGCGGTTACCCCGTATCACGTGGTCGCTTATTCTCGTTTCCACATGTCAGAAATGGGGTTTATCAGGCAAGAGGAATCAATTAGAGGATCTGTAAGGGTATCACGGTGATGGAGATACAAGCTTGTATGAGCGTTATTTTATTTAATGATGATATCTACAGTTCTGAGCTGTAAATGAGGGGAAGATGTTTCTAGCTCCTTGGCCTACTTACGTAAGCCGATTCCTGACACCACATTCCAAATCTATAACACATTTCAGGACTCCCTACCAGGTTAAGCTAAAGTATACTTATGTAGTAACGAAAGGTGGTAAAAATAAATTATATACCTGTACAATAAACTTATAAATCATTGCTCTAGCTGACTTTGTGAGAATATGGCAAAACCAGGGACCTCTAGCTATTGTTATCTAAAAGTTTTCCGTAGAACGCATCTTACGCCTAAATAACGGTTGAATGACGCTATAGTATTAATATAATTGCTGTACATAGTTTCTTAATCCTTTATCATCATCTTATTCAGGGTTAAAGGCGCAGCCATTAAACAACAAAGCAAGCAGCTGTTCGAGAAACCAGACTCTCCCTGCTTAGTTCCAGATTTCAACTGACCTGATAAACTGTAGAGCCACACCCTACCATGGTGCTTTCTTGCTCGCTCCATCGGCAAGCTTTTCGACACATGGCCCCATTACCGCAGTTAAGAGACATTGGGCACCATCTCGGCGTGCACGACAGTATCGAACATGACATACGCAAGTTTCTTCCTCTCCAGCTAGCAAATACGGGCTAAATTTTCTTGACATTGGCGCAAAGCAGATGGAGTTTGGAGAGCCATCCTCTCGGTGATGTTTCCAAGGTACGCGCTGCCCAAAAGATCGGCAAAGAGGAGAAACAATTTCTCAAGATGATTCGCGAAGAATTGGTCAATTGCACCTATTTCCCCTCCAACTTGCTTTTAAACTGATTGAAGGAAAATTATGACGATGACATAATCAACCTGCCGGCAGACACGATGACTGATATGTAAGATCAAAACGGATTAAATGTGATGGCACTCTCGTGACTTTGGCCTGATAGTAAAATTGAATGCAAAGTAGAAGAAGCGTGATGGGTCACGAAGGTTTAGTATATGGCAAGTCAAGGATATCCATGTGGTGTACATGGACCTCTGGGTTTGTTGTGGAATCCACCAAACTTGGTCCTGACAGCGCAGAATAGATGTAAAATGGGTTCACGATCTTATACTTTAACAACAAATCAATGGATAACCGTATCGAGCCATCATATTGCTTGTATACCAACGTAGAGCCTAACCTGCAATGTCAAGACTACTTTCAATCTGCTTCGTTCAATTCCAAGTTATTCTCCGTAAATGGAAACTCAGCTTAATATTCTAAGTATGAGAAATTGAAGATCTAAGATCCTTACGTTGAATAACTAACATATAGTTCTAATCATTCCAAAAAGTCTCTAGTACGAGAGTAGAACCAACCAGCCTCTCACGGTATAGCACCTCATCGTTTCAGCTCCTACAAGCACAGTTGTGAAGACCGCTGCAAGTAAAAAGCATGCCCAAACTATGAAATCAACCTCAATACTAATTCTTTATGGAGACGTTGACATAATAACCTAAGGCTAAAAATGACGAGCTCCACCATCTAGTCAGGGGGATGATTTTCGACGAGCTGTTATGAAAATCTCGTGGAGATCCCAAAGAGAAACTACGTTGAATCTCAATCTCTGCTAGACCATGAGATAACATGACTTATGAGATGAATAAATTGATACTTTTGTACCTAAATTCCGTATACTCCGCAATATTAGACAGAAATCTGTACCCGAGTGCAAATCATAACAACGTGCATTATATCGCCACCTCCGACGTTTTCTTCTTCCGCTCCTTGCCTAGTCCTGCACTTGGCTTTATAGATCCATTGGAGGTAGCATGACTGGAACTAGACTTGCGGCCTTGAGAGCCAAGTGCACCGTTAATAGAATCCCCTGGATATGGTTGGCTGCTGTCGCTTTGACCGTGTAGGGGCTTCTGCTGCTCGGCTACCTTTCCTGGCCAAGATTCTCGGGTAGTTGGTCTTGAACAGCTCTCCTGTTAGGCTTGCAAGCAAATGATTCGTCAGAGTTTTGGATAGGCCAGCCACGCACTCCACGGTTGCGCCGACGTGAGAGGGGTTGATGGTATTTTTGTTCAATATTCACGGTGTACCGTTTACAGCTGCTCCCGGGCGAGGGAGGCGGAGAGAATATTTGACCTTGTTCTTATTTTTCTTCTTCCTACACCGATCTTGATATTGAGTCGCTGGGGCGTCTCGTGTCTGAGATGAATCTTGTTATCGCAAAGGTCAAGCTCTGTACGAGACTTGTCACTGTGGTCGCGGCTATAGATATTCGCAACATTATAAATTGCGCCTTGTTCGCGAGCTTCGAGGTATGGAGCCTTGAAATCATCGATGGAGAGAGAAGTGGGGTAGGAAATGAGGGGAGGAATGAAAAGGAAAGTCTTGTGGTTGACCATTTTGATGTATAGATGAAAAGGATAGGCTTTTTGTTGGTGATAGTTCAAATGAAACGTACTTGGAAGTGGTCATTTGTGTTTAGTGAGTTGTTAATGGGAAAAATGAACTTAAGGGTGTGCTTGAATCTCGGAAAAGGTAGGCAGCTGAATACAGAGATAGATGTTGATGAAAAGGAGAAGCTGTAATATAGAAGGGGGCTGTTCTTGTATATATTACCATCACATCCAAGATAGGCTCTCTCCAAACTAAGCAGTCCGGGCTCGCGTGGCTGGAAGGTCCGCCCTTCACTGCTCTCAGTCACTGGCGGCACATTCTTTCCCAGTCTGCCGGTACGAGTCGTACTGGCTGAGCAGATACCTGGATCCCTTGACAACCCTAGCACTTCAGGCTCGATACCTGAGATTCGAGCCGTAGGAGGTCTGAAGGAATAGTAGGAGCCGCCCAAGAGCCCCAAAATATCTAGACAGATCCTGGAATAGCTTTGATTGCCATGCAAGCTAACGGTTTATTCGCAACAAACAGATCAGTCTGTGCCAGGTCTTCCTTCGGTTGGTTTCCCAGAAGGAGTCATCTCCATGTCATCAAAAACTACAGGCTTCATAAATAGACTTGGATACCAACATTGTAACATTGTAGTCGGTAGCCATACAAAGGCTCTTCTTTTCCAACACCGATGGCGCAGTCGCCAAATCCTGACAATACAATAGCCCTCAATGGCACCGGAAACCTAGAGACGAAGCCCCTGGCCCAATCTGAAACGGGGCAATGGTGAAGTTTCTAAGCTTGAGAAGCTTAACATATGATTGCTCAGTCACTCCTCTTTTAACTGTTAACACTTGGTCAATATTGACTTGGGGAAATCGTTGAGATAGTCTACCACTTTACTTATTGTAATAGTAATTATGGGTTTACTACCCCACGAAATCCTACTGAGAAATTCTACGAGGCGACTAAAGTTTCATTCTGCTTATGTGGTCAGCTCAATATTAGTTCTTGTTTTGAAGCTATTCCTAAATATTTCAGCTTTCCTAAATATACAGATTAAAATATGTAGTCATTTCAACTTTCCCCGCCTCGAGTATGCGAATCTGCTCTGCATTTATTTTAGTAATAACTCTAAGTGAAGTTTTGGTGAAACCAGCTACAAGCCTCTCTAGTCAAGTGATCCAAATGCTTCCAAGGAGCTTTTATTCACTAGATCAAGTACATTGAAAGGTGATACATCTATGTACTTAATCTCGGCAGTGTCTGGGACTTTTTACAAATCCGGAGTGACGCACAGTTCTCGTCGAACAATACAAGACTTGCGCCTCTTTGCATGCCCCTTCCACTTATCAAAGATCTTTTGTAACTCACTCTGAGTGAGTTACAGCATCACTAAGTATTAGGAGATTAGACTCTACTAATGGATCAGCAATTATTCAGAAGTATAGAATCTTAGCCTTAAACAAGTCACCAATCCCAGTGGACGTATCTTGGTTGGTTATACTGCCAAGACCATTTTGGCACTAAGCGATTTTGGGCACATCAGAAGCCATCACGCTAGCGGTCTGCTCACCGCCGGCCTCCTCACCGACGGCCGCACAACTATGCCTATTCAACTCCGACTTAATATCATCTGCTCTGTAAGTAAGCTTCCTCATGGATTTTTTTGTCAATTGTGGTGATTGCAACCCTAACATGATGCCTGTTTTAGATTCAAGTAGGGGCTCCTGCTTCTCTGAATCTACCGTGATTTCTAATATAGAATATATTGCACGATCAATATCCGCTTGTTTACAGCCTCCACGCCATATATCTACGTCAGGTCTGGACCGAGCTGTGCAATTGTCCTCTGCCTGAATCTATATGTGTGTGGTCACCACCCATTGATACCTATTTCCTTGGTCCTAAGAGCTTCTACCGTCGTAGATCGCGCCGCGTGCATACTATATAAGACAGAAGCTAATGCTCGGGCTTCTAATCCTCAGGTCCTTGTGCTAGGTATGTATAGGCTTGACAGCTTTAGGTCTTGCCTTGTTCACATGAGAGAGTTGTATGCCAGGGGGCTCGAGTCGACGCAGCAGCTCTCGCAAGCTTCAACTTGTTGGCTTTAGTGAGAAGACATTAATGCTAGGGGCCACTTCGAATGCTCTTTGCCCCCCCCCCCCCTTTGATTTCCGAGGGCTGGCTGACCCAAACTTTATATAGATTGCCTCGAGCTCGCCTTCATCAGACCTCCCCCAGCCTCATTACGACCCAATGTCTGCGATATCCTATCCTCCAATTGGTGATCCCAATGGGATGCATGATCCTCCACCAGAACCTCCAAAAGCCAATCAGGCATGCGCAACCTGTCGAAAGCAGAAGCGAAGATGTGATAAAGCGCTCCCATCATGTGCTCTATGTTCACGCATGAACCGTCATTGCGATTATACAGATATCTCTTCAACTCCTACAGCAGATGAATTCCGCGAGAATAGAAGAATAGTTCAAGAATTGGAAAGGCAGGTTCAGGAATCTAACAGAGAGATGGCGCATCTGAAATCAATGCTTGGTGTGCCAATAATGCAAGGAGGTTATATTGGCGGAAACTTGCCTAGTCCGCAGGCTGCCTACGCTACTACATCGAGCGCTTCAGTTATGGCACAGCAGGCTCAAGGATATGCTATCCAGGAGAGTCTATCTCGAGGCACAGTCAACGAATTTCCAAGTATTCTTTTCCTGGACGGTAATGCTTCCCAGAATGGCCGGTATGATAGCAATACTTCCAATGGCGTGCTTCATGACTGATATATGCGATAGCGTTCGTGTTCTTCCTCCTAAGCCTAACTGCGAACTCCCTCTCGTAAGTATCGTCCTATTTTAGAAGGTATGACGGTCACTGACCGCTAGGGCTTTAGGATGTTGCGGAATTATTGCGAGATGAAGCCTCCCTGGCTAGCATTATTGGTGTGTATTTCGCAACAGTCTATCGGTGGCTGCCTATTGTCTCAAGAAAACGAATTGAAATGCTACAAACAGAGATCCAGCGATTCGAGAAGCAGCGAATGGAAATGAATCTTGGAAATACACTTTGGGCTTGGGGTGCCGATACAGCTTATCTTCTTCTTTGCATGAAGCTCATCTGTTCAAAACCAGAAGATGGACTCGACCCCCGGCTTGCGCCAATTTATCTATCTGCCCAACGACTGCACTCATTAGTTGAGGATACCGGCACTGCTTCGTTGAGTGCTCTCCAAGCTGCTCTACTGAAAACCTGGTACGAATATGGACATGGTATATATCCAGCGGCTTATATGTCTGCTGGGTGGTGCGAGAGATATGGTATTATGCTGGGAATCGGCGGAAACACTTCTTATGAGATTCTCCCTCAAGTGGTAATTACAGCTTGCCACACTAAGTACAGTAGAAATTAACATTAGGTTAGGAAGTGTGGAGTGAGCAAGAGGAACGACGTAGAACGTGGTGGGGCGTTCTCATCACTGATAGGTTCGTGGTCCTTGCATGCTAATCTTAGTACACTAATGTTAGCAGAGTTATCAAAATCGGTAGTCAAGCCCATGTACTGAACGCCCAAGAACCAAACGGCGATGCTCAACTTCCAGCCCCTGGAAAAGCTTGGGTAAGTTGGCGTTGCAATCCTCAGTCCCCTCTAACAATTCGCTCTAGGATGAAGGAGATGCACCACAGGATGTTGCAAGACCTGTATCTAGCGACGTTGACAATCACGTTGGCCCTTTTGCACGTCTCTGCGAAGTATATTTCGTTTTAGGCAGGGTTTTTAATCACCACTATGGCAGCAACGCACTACTCTCAGATACTCAACGCCTTGAGGTTGCATCACAACTCTACCAAGCCAGCTCCACCTTGGGCAAGCATATTTTTGACGAAGCGCTGAACTCCAACGACCATTTAACATATACAACTGCTTTAGCATTGAACTACGATACTATCTATGCCCTGTGTGAACCATACTCTTTTCGGCCTACAAAGCTTGACTCTGACAGTGATCTATTGGCAGGCATGCAGATACAAGCCATCGATGGCCTCAAGACAGTCTCTGATCAGGTTGCCGAATTCGCAAATGAGATCAACAGAGCGGTAGACCTTGACCTCGATGGCATCAGTCCTATCGTCATGCATTCCTTGTACATGGCTGCTAAGCATCATGCTTGGCTGACGAAAGATGGTGGCGATGAGAATTCTCAGATGGCGCTACAGGCTATCAGGGATGCATTGTTGAATAGACTCAATACAAGATGGCGGAGCGCAGAAGCATATGTGAAGATATTTGATGCGGCACACTACTTCTAAGTCGATGGTGTAAATGGACTCCAACAGGTTCAAGAGTGGATAAGGACCATCTTGACAGATTCATAGTGTGCTCTTGTACATTGTGAAGGCTCACCTTCCAGAAACGTCGTAATCTCCCCTGGTAACCAAGAGTTTGGACGAAGGTTGATTAACTGAGCATATCGAGTCTTGGGCATATCAAGCGTGCACATCAACAGATACCAAATTTCTCCCGCATGTACAATAGCCAAAATTCGGTGCTTTACTGCGAGATTTTCTCTGAAGTGCCGAGTTCATAATCTTTAAGACAATGAGTGACAAAGACACAAGTATTTCCATGCATAGTTTTCAGCTTCAGTTTGCTGCACAACTCAATAGGACTATAGATAATTATGACTCTCAGTTACCCTTAGATACAATCTACAAAATGCACTACCATCTAGCCAGGCATAAGAGATAAGTTTAACAAGGTTTAGGACTTTTGATGTAGAAACGGCTCAGAGCCTTGGCAGGCAGCCTCGTATGGAATCACACCCAGCTTTCAGCTCTAGGCTCCTAGGCTGGGACAAAAAGCTCCTCCTTGTTTATCACCTCAATGATCAAAAAGAACAACCCGAATTTCGAAGTCATCTCCAATTGACCAGATATTTTTCGATGGCGATCTCGAAAATATTTTCGAGATGGCCATTGTGGCGCTCTATGCCTGAGAAGGCTGCGACACCCAAACCTATGAAGGAGGAAGTAACAAGCGTGGTGAGTTATGTTCGAGATATTTGCCAAATTTAATGGACACTGAACTTTCTGTAGGAGCCTTGTCTTCAAGACTTCAGTCAAGGCACCAGGAATGTAACATTTGCCGCACTGGTATGTGAAGACAGGTGACATTATTGGCTGAGATATCTATCCTCTGATGTAAAGGTTTATATTTGGTTGGAATGTTCCCTGTAGCCACTCGAGCTGTATGACTTCATTTATCGAAACATATATGCTGCATGGCCGATATGTTTTGCGATTCTGTCCGTTTGTCAACTAATTTACATATAGGACATTACTTCTTTGCCCACTGAAATAATCATCCAGATACTATCGTACCTACCTTACATGGATCGTTTCAGGTTGAAAATGTCTGGAAGTCGTATGCTGTATTCAATAGTGAGCGGTTTACCAAAACCGTCTTTAGAAACTTACCTCCAGAACTTCAATTGGGCCAGAAACAGCGGGGCCTTCATTTGTCCGCTGCCTGGATGCTCTGATCCGATCGTCTGCTTTAGGAGACATCATTCTAACGACAATCTTGAAAATGCTTGTGTAGTAGGGCATAATGCTCTGGTCTTGAAGTTGATCAAGAACTTTATGTTGACGATCTCGATTGCACCTTCGCTTGCAGCAGCCCAGAGACAGCGGTTGGTGAAAGAACGAGATGCAGCGATCATAGAATATCTAAGTAGATGTATAAAATGGGCAACCATGGGATCTCAATTATCCACTATGCAATTACTCATTGAAAATGGTGCCCAGGTCTCACAAGAGAAAGGATCAAGTTATACAGCACGTGGCGAGTACAATTCGCTTCAGCTTGCTGCATTGAATAATGACGAATCTATCACGAAACTCTTACTGAAACATGGAGCAAAAGTGAGATTTGATGCTCGAGGATATTCGGCGATTGATATTGCTGCCCGCATGGGTCACGAAGGAATTATCCGCATTCTGCTGACGCGAGTCTTCTGGAACAGGGGTCGCAAGCTATCAAGTGCTCTCGCCGAAGCAGCAGAGAATGGGTATGTAGATCGCCTGGGGATCGCTTTTCTGATTATCTTTTTGTGGCCGCGATGATATGTTTCCCAAAAACCAGGACACTGACCTTTCCAGGCATAGATCCATTGTTCAGTTGCTACTTGAGAAAGGCGCTAAGGTCCATGGTATTCCGTCCCATCCAAGTGCATTACATCTCGCCGTGAAGGCGGGGCACGAAAGTATTGTACGGTTATTACTGCAACATGGTGCTGTTGACGCTTATGTTATATTCCAAAACTATCACTCTCCTTCAACCAGATCTGCAAGGAATTGGTCATGTCTTCATTTTGCAGCATTTGAAGGAAATCATCAAATGGTCAAATTTCTGCTACATGAGAGAATTATGCCGAAGGACCAGAAGAATTTCAGAGATACAGTCCTACCACTTGCTGTTTTACGTGGAAATCTCGAGACTGTTAAGGTACTTCTCGAGAGCGGAATGAGCATCGACGGCGAAATACTTGGAGGTGAAAATGCTATACATATAGCAACAGTAGAGGGAAACACGGAAATGATGGCTCTTCTTCTAGACCATGGAGCCAAACCTAACTCGAGAGACCGGGACGAAAATACACCTTTGCATAAGGCTCGATCTGGCCCTGTTATCTCACTTCTCCTCGAAAGAGGCGCTGACAAGAATGCGCTCAATTATGCTGGAGAAGCACCAATTCATAGGCTAGTAGACAGAGGAAATAGAGTAGCACTTGAAGTTCTATTAGAAGCAGGGCCTGAGATCAACATCGCCAATGAGCAGGACAGACAGCTACAAAATGCGCGATAGAGACTGACAAGTTGGATTGTCTTACTGCTCTTTTAGTACATGGAGCTAGCATAGAGTGTCGATCTTCTAGGGGGATTCACAGACTTGCACCACGCAATCTACTTCTCGAGACATGAACATATTTCCCTGCTTCTAGATCATGGCGCGAATTTAGAAGCAGAAGACACCCAGGGCTGGGGCATGCAGACTGCGTCAAAAAAAAAAAATTGCTGCGGTAAGTCGTAATTTAGTTATTCAGGCGCGGAGCGCCTTACGTTATCGTCTGGCCGTACTTCTACTTAGAAATACACTGACTATACCTTATAGGGAGCTGATAGAACTGCACGAACTCATGGAGGAGAGACATTTTTACATTGGGCAGCCAGAGGACCGAAAATGTTGTCAAAACTAATACACTGGATGACCTTAATCGACGAACAGCCCCTTCTGTCGGAGTTAAATGCTATCAACGATCAAGGACAAACTCCATTGCACATCACAGCTCTGAATCACAATATCCCAGCATATGATCTTCCGACTAATGGTGCGGACTACTCCTTGAAAGACCATTCTGGAAGGACGGCTTGGGAACTCCACAAAACAAGGATGAATGGAATTAAGTATGACCTCCTGGCAGGATGACTAGCGGGCTCTGTTAGAGAACCCATATGTACTATTTTATCAATACGCTCCTATTCTAAGTTTGAAAATCCCCGAAACGAACACTCTTTTCGAGTCAGCAGATCAGAGGCTCATTTAAATCTACCAATAGTTTTGATACATATTGGGCGTGTGCCTATACCCGGCAGATACCTGGTAGCTCAGTACTTTTGCACTTAGTTCTAATGTCGTATATGTAAAGTTACTCAGACGAATACCCCGCTGAAGAATTCCTCTAAACTTCCATAGTCATTAAGTGCAATGACCATTGATACGTCTATTTGAGTGTAAGACTTCTTCTGATTACGGCAGCGCAGGATACCAACTTACATTGATCTGGGCGAACAATTACCAAAGCTCCTTCCTCCTTGTCAATGCCGTAAAAGTCATACGCATGGCCATGTCCAGAGTTATAACTCCCGTCATCTACAAATACTTTATATAGGTCTTCGGCCATGTTAGAACCATCAAATGTAATAGTATAGTAGGGCTTGCCTCTCATTTTCCACTGCCCGGTCGTTGGTGAAAAGAATGATGGTATCTGCTCCTGCTCTAACGCACTTCGCGGGCCAGATAAGGCGACAATTACTTCGATGAGGCTATCAATGTCACTGGTCTCACGCGTATAGCGTCTTATGGGACTTTTCACAGAATCGAGATACTCGCCTAACTAAAGCTTTGGTTAATTTCACGATCAATTGAGACTATGAGAAGGCCACTCACAGATCTCAGTCTTTCGATTGTCGTAACATTTGTGACATTACCCCCAAAAACCACAATACGCCATCGACCATCAGATTGTAAAACCTTCGAGAGCTGGAATACACGTGCGTCGCAGAATCGCACGACTTGAGCGCTAGGAAATCTCATGCCGACTACCACATTCGAAGCAAGAGCAGGATTACTACGTTTCGCGTTTGTGATGCTCGAGTCTATGTACCTCGTAGCTAAACCAGCCGTGTAGACACCAGACTTGATGAAAAGATCAGTGAAGCTATCTCTCTGACTATCCTCGCCATTGAGTGCATTTGTCCTTGAGGAAAATGACCTGGCAAAGCCGCGATCGAACTCGATCAGGTCTGCAGCGCTTTTCCCTCTTTCCAAAGTATAGGTCTCGAGGAGCTCGGTTGGTGCCTCGTTTCTAAGAATAGCGGCTAGCTTCCATCCAAGATTATACCCATCTTGTAGACTAGCATTCATTCCTTGCCCAGCCTTTGGAGAGTGCGTATGGCAAGCATCACCAGCTAGAAAGACGCGATTGTATGCTGTGAAATGGCTGGCAACTCTTTGACCGATTGAGTAAGCTGACCACCACACCGTTTCGGCAATATTTAGGGTATATGGCGTGAATATTCTTTTTGCCATTTGTTGGAGATTCGCCAAGACTACGTCTTTTGCTACGGTTCCATGAGGTAGTTCTATGTAGAACCGTGCGAGAGAGCCTCCTTCCCGTGGTACAATAAGCAAACTGCCAGCGTTGGATCTTATCACCACCTTTTTACGGATATCTGGGAAGTTTGTCAATGGATATATATCCATTACGCCCCACACGGAGTCAGTGCTGTCCCCTACCATCCTGATTCCAAGAGATTTGCGCACGACGCTATGAGCACCATCACAACCCTACGAAGTCAGCTTGTACAGTATATAATTTTTTGGACCTACAAGAACATATTTAGCTTTAAATTCACAGTCTACACCATCCTTTTCTGCAACGACCTTTACACAGTGGGCTTCATGATCCAACACCGCAGGCTCATCCACCTCGATACCCTTCACGGTAAAACCATAGCTAACTTGTTGTCCATTATACTTCCGCATAGCATCAAGCAGAAGCTCATTAACCCTCGCCTGATTCAAGATGACGTGGGGTTGGTAAGAAAGACCAGGCTGCGTATCTGCTATTCGGGCTGTACGAGCAATCCCATCATCCACACCGTCTTGAGAGGACCAGAATGTAACCTCTAATACGTGATAAGATTCCCGAAGGAGCTCCTCAGCCAGGCCAAAGCTGTCGAACATCTCCACCGTACGGCATTGCACTCCGTCTGCCTGGCCGATCTCCAGCGGACCACGTCGCGATTCCAGGATCGTGCAGCTTATCCCGAGTTTGGCGAGCCAGACCGCAGCACATATTCCTGCTGAGCCGCTACCACAGATCAATACGTCTACTTCTTTGCAAGCCATCTTAATTGTCAGTTTTCACGGGTGTTTCTAAGAAGTGGATTTGCAGCATCCGGCGAGGTGGATCGAGATCACTTTAAATAGTCACATTCGAAACACAAATACTAGAGAAGATATTTGAGCAAATGCTCAGGACGGTACATTAGGACGGCAGATGAAAGTTCCGAAATACCCCTTTCAGGTGGATGGGAATTGGTATCTTTTAGTGATAGTATTTGGAAGTAAAGAGATGATGACAAATACCGGAGTGTTTTCCGGATTCCGGTCGGAACTCTTCCGTTGGCGAGCTACAAAACCGCTCCAGCAATCGCCCTGTCAGTTGGAAGTCTTCGAATTCTACTTTTTTTGCTCCAGACTTCTGCCATTGTTTGAATATCAATAGTATGTCTTATTGCCGGTCTCGCCGTCAATTCTTGACATTCCAGCATCGAAAGACTTTTACCATTGATCGAGCAACCACTTTTTGAACGTAGTTCTGATGTTGCACGTATATGGTTGTAGATACCAAGAGTTTATTTCCTAGAGCTTGCATCATTGCTAAGCACAAATGAACTTCGCGGAAAGCATGACTTCCAAAATTTCGGTACCGCTCTAAAGACATAATTATATTCCAGAATCCAGTGAGTAGTCACCATAGCGCATACGCCACCAGTCCTCATCCATTAGCCCAAAAGGCATTGAGCTCATATCTTGTGTCATTAAATTCATCAAAGGCTCTATCGGCGCCATATCCATCCCATCAAGCTGTCCGGAATCAATAAAGTGAGACTCACTCTGTTCTTGAAAAGGTTGTGAACTAAAATTGGATACATCTCGGCCATGAGGTAATGCAGTATATGCTGATTGCCGAGCCTGTTCTGTATCGGAAGAAGCCGTTTCTGAAGAAGGATTTTGATTCCTTGTACCAGATTCAACTGCGCATTTATCTTATCCTAAGATTAGCTACCCACGCCTGTGAACCATAAAGATGTGCTACCTACTAGAAACAAGCCTCTGATATATATTGGACAGGGTATTGAGTGCATGCTCTACTGCATAACCTCTCTTACCAAGCATTCGCAAAGTCTCGCACCCAAGTAGCCAGGCAGCGTGTACTTCTCCGTGATCAAAGAAATGATTCGTTCTAAAGCACGACTCTGCAAGGATTAAAACCATAGCGGCAGTATAGAGATCTTGGATCGGCATCAGCGTTTGAATCAATAAAATCGCAGGTTTATGTTACGCACAGTAAGTTGTATACCACCAAGCTCCATCAGTTGTAGTCGACACTGAGTTATGCAACAGGTTAATGAGATCAACTGATGCATCAACACAGGCGGCAACCGACTGTATGTCGATTTTATACTGGAGACTACGTTCTATATTAGAAGTTTTCTCCGCCAGTTGATGGGCTTGCTGGAGTGGACCAGTCTGCCGACATAACCGCTGAAATGTTAACCGATGGAGTAGCACGCGAACATGCATATATCTAGACAATTAGAGCTTGTAGTATTGGAGAATAAAATAGTCACGAACCTTGCGTGCAGAACGTTGCCTTGCCGCCGAATGATCCATTCAGAAACCTCAGTCAGGTCATCTCTCATACTCCTACGTCTTTCCCAGTGAAGATAGAAAGCAATACTGCCCTCAAATGTGGAAAGCTCTGCATCCAAGGACACAATTGCTTCTAGATCACTCACTCGAGTATTTATGGTGGTGTTTAACCTCGCATCAGCATTTGTACCTTGTACAGACCATGGCTTATAAATAGCAGATATTATTCTTCCAAGGATGAGATATAGCTTAATGGTTTCAATATAGAAAGTCAAATAAGACAAAGTATTACCTTGATGCAAGACGGATTCGTCTTCTGGTGTGACTGATGGTAGAGGAATAATAATCTCACATGGTGTCATCATAGGCCGTCCGAGAGTTGTGCTTGTGACGCTAATACGGTCAGTAGTTGGGAATAAAGGGGTCTTATACACTTTACATATCCAGTGTCACGCAGCCATACCAGACACGACGACGGAGTTCAATTTCGCATGGCTCTCTCTGTATAAAGCGGTCTTCAATATGAATACCTAGCCCTTGAGCAATCCTGCATGCTAGTCCAAGTGAGTTCCAGCAGCGACCTGGGGAAGAAGAGCTTTGCAAAAATTGCGTGATGATCAATAAGGTTTGTACGAGTGCAATGCTACCATGGTCCAAAATATCAACATGAAGCAGGCTCTTGGATCGAAGGAAAAAGGTCTGTGATAAAGATTCGCGACCGTGCTGTAAAATCTCTTGCCCTGATAATTGGCAGCTGAGAGCAAAAATGGCGTTTAAGGCACAGTGAAAGACAGTAGATCGAGAGTCCGAAACACTTGGGGTCCCTAAACCCAGATCACAGTCTGTAGTAGTTTGCTGTATGTCGTTCGAGGATTTCCACAGATTTTCGTAAGCAGTGTTAAAAGATGGCTTGTGAAGAAAAGGATAGAGAGTATGTGCTTTGATCCAGTAATTTTCCAACAACTTATCTGCTAGGTCGCGCTGCGGAAGTGATGGATAATTGCGCGATATTGATGCAGTCTCAGAAGAATTATACCTTGCCAGAGGACTTGATCTTGGAGCGAAGGAAACCGACGGGAGATGCTTTTCGTGAGGTCGTCTCTGGTCAGTGCCGTGAATAGTCTGGTTGACCTCGTGCATGAAATGGGCCACGGAAGAGCCGCCAAAAAACTGGTTTGCTGATGGTGATGCATTTTCGTTGTCGATATAAGCTGTAGAGCCCATAGCATTTACCGGGCTAGTTTCGCTTTCGGCATCAAGAGAAATAATTTCAGAGGTTGGGGATTGGTCAGCGTTCTATTGTGAGAGCCTCTGAGTTAGTTTCCATTTCCAATAACTATCTCTAGTCGAGAGATGTATCAAGAGTCGTGTTCTCCCATGAGATACGCCGGTGTTTCCAGATATTCAAAACATTGATAATATTTGGACCAAACCACTTGTGAAGCTTTATTTGACACGCGAATTTTACCCTGAAAATCTCACTGACCTGAGTTGGTTGTCGATTACCATGTTCTCGGGTTGACTGCTGATTCGCAAGAATTCGCTCAATGCTTTGGATTCGATCAGTCAGGCTTTTCGTGCTTCTATTTGCTCATCTCTATTAGTCATTATGGTCACTCTCCGACGACGAAAAATTTGCCATCACGGTAATAACAGGGCGCAGTCTAATAAATCGCAAGGTATGATAATGGGATACTTTGATATCATACACAGAGAAATTGACATACTCTCGTGGCGCTTCATCACTCTTGGGCGGATCCTTTTTGTAAAGACAAGACTGACTGTTTGAACGCTGGCGACAGGGCTCACAGACTGGCCGGTTTCCGTCGCACCGAACTTTCCGGGCACGACAAGGTTCACAAGCGGTTGAAATCTTGCGACGTTTCTGTTGCGGTCGAGACAAACCTTCACCACCACTTCCGGAATCTACATTTGATGCTCCGGGTCGCGCGTTGGCGTCCATAGTGACTGGTAAACCGGAATCTGCAATATCATCCATATCTTATATCGGAATGACAACTCCGTGGCGGTGGTGGTAGTAGTGGAAAAGAAATTGTGGCATGATGGAAGCCTTCACGAGTATAAGAGGGGATATCGCGGAATAGTTTCGGGGCCGTTCCGCCATCCCGGCTTGGCTTTTTGATCTGCCACCGGATGCGGTACAATGAACAGTTCTGCAAAGCTGAAACTCCTGTTCACGAAAAGAGGAGCTTTTAACTTAGTGGATAGAAAAATGACGCTCTGCACATATACCTTTTTGTTCGATGTATCATACATTGTGATATATGGAAAGTCCGCCTTTTTTCATGCCAGTAATTATAAAGTGAGGTGACATCACTGACCAGGTTAGGCGAGCCCCTATTCACACAGCCTTAGTCCAGACTCTAGGTACATACGGAGATTTCTACTACCGTACTTCCGACCTGCTAACCCTTAGAAGTGTGTTGACCAAACGTATTTTGATCCCTCAAAGTCATTGAAATACGCACGAGTCCTTCTACACCTACAGCAACCATTTTATTTACTGTTACAATTCTCGGATTTGATACAATGGCTTCAAAGTACTCCAAACATTCGACCAGAAGATTTATTCCTCGGGAAGGTTTATATCTCGACCCAATATGTTCGCTCATCTCTTGGACACTTTTGAATCCGATACTCATCGCTACATTTCTCTTTGTGTTTCGGCAGTTCCAAAGAGGCGACCTATTCGTGATCGTTAGTGAGCGGCGTTACCAGGAAAACATCTTTTACTGGATGAAACTTCTTGGATTCATCGGGGGACTATTCTGGGTCAACCAGTTTTTGAATTGGGCAGCCAACAACAACTTTATACGAGCAAAACCTTGGGATTCGAAGCAGGAGTTAGTGTTGATCACTGGCGGCAGTGGTGGCATCGGAGCGAGTGTGGCTAGGCGTCTTGCAAGGGAGGGAAATCGTGTTGTGATTCTGGATATATTGCCTCTTGCCTTCCCAGAAAGTATAGTAATGAGTATCCAGTCAGTTTTGTGTGTTTACTAAAAATTGAAAGGGGAAAACATAATATATTACAAGTGCGACTTGAGTGACTTGGACGAAATAAACCACGTTATGGCCAGGGTTCGAGAGGAATGCGGTCCGCCTACTGTCCTTGGTATTCTCTCAAACTTCAAATGAAGAACTTTTTGGCTGATCAATTTTAATTAGTAAATAATGCCGGTATTTCGAGAGGCTCTACTATTGCAGATGGCCTATATCATGACAACAATTTGACACTGAAAATTAACCTGTTAGCGGCTTTCATTGTTACTAAGGAATGCTTGCCATATATGATAGCCAATAACCATGGGCACATTATTAGTATTTCATCTATGAGCGCCTTCATTCCACCCGCTGGGCTTGCTGATTACTCAGCTTCTAAAGCTGGCCTTGTTGCTTTCAATGAGGTGAGTTCGGGAGAGTTGTCTATTGATTTACAAAATATTATCGAACTAATCTTACAGAAATAGGCACTGGGCCTGGAGCTGAGATATCGGCATCGCGTACCGGCCGTTAGGAACTCTTTGTTGGTTCTCAGTTTCACCAAAACACCACTCTTTGTTGGCGAGACGAATCAAAATGCTTTTGTTTCACCTCTTCTCCATGTAGATACAGTCGGGGATGAGGTGGTCAATACAATTTATGGGGGTTATAGCCGTACCATTTTCATGCCTGGAATTCTTCGTTACTTGGGATGGATTGTAAGTCTTGCTCTTTGTGCCATGATATTTGAACAACCACTGACATGGGATGGTTCACTTTAGCGAGGTGCTCCTGATTGGGTTCAGCATTTGATTAGACGTAGTACAGAAGGGCTGAAAGTGGACTTTAGAGGTCGGCAAGTGATTGATTCGGCTACTGGGAAATTGAAAATATAACAGCTAGTCAGATATATGTTTCAGTATTCTATTTAGTCAAATCATTTTTTCTCCTTCAGCTTGGCCAAAACTGCCTAAGCGCATTAGTTAGTCGAATCTCATGGTAAAGATAAAAGTTCGGGTTGTGCACTCGATTTGTGACTTACATTGAAGCTTTTAGCCTTCAACAAAGGCCCTACAAGTTTGAGCTGGTTCAAGAGATACAGCCTTGGTGCGGATGATCTCCCATCAACCAAAGCATCCCAATGATAATCACTAAGAATCAAAGTGACATCTACAAGTTCACCACCAGTAGCGCGAAACACCTTTGCATCGTTTTTGAAGTCGATTATCCTAGATATGTCAGCATGATCTCCTAAACTGATGATACATGTTTGAAAGGCTTCCATTATAAAACTTACCAAGTCATAACATCATTACCGTCATTCTTTAGTGTGATGGCATATATGGCATTCAACTCAGCGACTGCTTGTGCCGCAAAATCCTTATCTTCAAGGCCTTTAGAAATATCGTCAAACACCGAGGACGAAGGGAAGTTTTCTAGATATTGATAGAGTATTAGTTAGAGATACTTCGCATCATGTGTTAACTTACCATGTGCTAAGTCCATTTTGAAAGTTGTCTGAATTTGGTCTGGGATCGTAGTAACAGACGTAGCTATTATATATGAATTAATATCATCGATGGAGAAGAAATCTAATCATGTGACTTTGTAGAAGTCGGAGACGGAACTGCACTCATTAACCCGGGTTGGACTCCGTTCCGGACGCTCTAATAAAACTTTATTAGAGCCGAATTAATAATTGGTGAACTTGAGCTAAAATAATATTTCGTATCTGGATAACATTCAATATCAACACATAACACCATGCAGTTGATACAGGTATTTTTTATCACGCTGCGAATCGCTTTCCTAGGTAAGGCAACACAACCACAAAAAGGCCAAAAAGCCGAGGGCTTAAGTCTAGTACCTACCAGCTCAGCTAAGCTAACTCGTCGAAGTCATTCCAATGGCAGCTATCAGCATCATTCGAGCAGTCTGCCGTTCAATTTCGCGCAGTCTTAATATAAAAGTGAGCGTCAAGAACGCGCTAATAAAAACTTTTATGACATATCTCCAACCTCGGCAGCTACAGTATATATTGCCTAATAGCAACACAGCCTTTGAGCGCTGGTATAACAAACAGGATACAATAGAAACACGACCTAAAACTAGGATTGATATTCTACCTGACGGGATGTCCAAGCTGTTTTGGATTGGAGACCCGAAGTTGAGCTCCTCTGTAATTCTATTTTTTCATGGTGAGGTCATGTCATACAGTTGCGATACAGAATACATGAGGGAAAGTGCTGACTCAAACACAGGTGGCGGCTATGTTTTACCTCTGTCACAAGGGCATTTTGAATGGGCGGCCCATTTCCGTAGGATGGGTTTGATGGCTAATAAGCAGACATGTTCTGCTTTGCTTGATTATAGTAAGTTCGTTCATTCCGGCAGCTGAATATACTGACCTTAAAGGCCTATGTCCCGGAGAGACATACCCAAGGCAAATGAGACAAGCTACTCTAGCACTAGAACATCTTCTCTCCATTGGGTATTCCCCTTCTCAAGTATTAGTTCACTCTCCTACTGTAAACACAGGTCTCTACTGAAATTTGCACCACAGATTATCGTAGGCGGGGATTCTGCTGGTGGACATTTGGCCCTCAGTCTTCTCTCCCATCTCATGTATTCATATCCAGGAGAAGCATTCCCTGTCTTAAAGCTGTCAGAGAAGCTAGCTGGATGCTTTCTTGTCTCACCACTTCTCTCGCTCGAGCTAGATACGGCGTCTTACAAAGACAACCTGCACGCGGACCTATTATCCATTCCTGTTATACGAGATTGGGGAGAAGACTTATTCAGGCACTCAAGGTTCAAAATAGAAAAGCAGAACGGAAAAGGCTGGGGAATGGCTCTCTCTGGCGATGAAAATTGGTGGGCTCCTTTAAACCAGGTTGTGAAAAGAGTATACTTAGTAGGTGGCGGAGAAGAATTATTTCGAGATGATATTATCAATTTCGGTGTTATTCTTCAAGGAATAGAGGGTTTGGACTCATGCTGTCACATCAACTGGAAAGAAACGCATGACAACACGTTTATGGATTATGAATCGGGTGTATATCCAAGCAGAAGTACGATTAGACTGGCGGATTGGGTCGTTGAAACCTTGGAGCTTTCTCATTAGGATCTGCAATCATAAGACTTAATTCACTCTTTTGCATCATGTGTTTATTGGAGTGGCTTTTAGTTCCGAGTAAATTCCGCAAAAGATACTTCGTTGTTGCGCCTTGACCATAAGAGGTGTTGTCGGAGACATCATAGGACTGAGGTGGGAGAGCAAGAAATTTCTCGGAACTGTCCCGAAGAAGCCGCACAAGCGGAAGGCCAAGCTAGCAGTGCTAGCTAGGAGGCAATTTCCCAGACGGGATTTACAATGCAGGATTCTCGGACGGTGATTAGGGTACCGCGAAAAGAAGCTACTTCTCAGTCTGGTGCAGTCAGTCAAAGCATTTTATGACCCGATCTTGGATGTGAATCACTCGTTCCAGTTCTCCATATATTATATTAGGTCCCGTCCTTGCTTAGCACCTCACAATTGCAAGTCTTATTCCTTATCTTTCATTTCAAACTTGGTGAATTCCTCGACATGTCAATATCAACGCACAATGACTCAGCAGAATCTCTGTATCGTGACCTTCCATCATATAGTACTGTTGCGTGCATTGGAGCAGGTTTATCGGCGGTTGGTCTAGGCGCACAACTCAAGCGCTGGTACGATTTCGATGATATAAAGTTCTTCGAGCGACATTCAGAACTTGGAGGTACATGGTGGGTCAATACATATCCAGGCGAGTAATTTTACTTCTCTGTTAACTTCGTGCTAATACATGACATCACAGGATGCGCTTGCGATGTGCCGAGTGCTCTTTACAGCTATTCTTTTGAGCAGAACCCGAATTGGACAAAGCTTATGCCATCAAATAAAGAAATTCGAACATATGTAGTCGGCGTTGCAGAAAAGTACAATCTACCTGCTAAGATGAAATTTCAGTGTGAGGTGGAAAGATGTGATTGGCTTGAGGATGGGTCTCGTTGGCAATTACAAATTCGTGACCGAAATACCGGAAAAGTTTTCTTACATGAATGTCAGGTTCTATTTAGTGCTGCTGGGCAGCTAGTTCAACCTAGAGAGTTGGATATCCCAGGCGTAGATTCGTTTGCAGGAGAAATATTCCATTCTGCACAGTGGAATCACTCGGTCGATCTCGAAGGTAAAGATGTAGTTGTTATCGGGAATGGCTGTAAGTCTTCATCTAATCTAATATATATCCAAGCGCTAATAACCTATAGGCACTGCCGCACAAATCGTACCTGCAATTGTACCAAAGACTAAAAGTGTTACTCAAGTGATCCGGACGAAGCATTGGATCTTCGAGGCACCGAATTTAAAGTACAGTCCATGGATGAATTGGTGTCTCAGGAATATTCCCGGTGCGATGGCTTTTCATCGGTTTGCCATATTTGTTATTGCTGAGTCAAGTGTTCCACTGTTCTATATGAACAAGATTGGTGCTCGAGCACGATTACATAGGCGCAACGTTGTTGAGAAATATATGAGGGAGACCGCTCCAGAAAAATACCACGAGTTGCTAATCCCTGATTTTGATGTCGGTTGCAAGGTACGTAACCTTTCGTAGACTTATCCTGAATTCTGTCTCTAATATTCTGTCTCTAATATTCTGTCTCTAATATCACAAAGCGCCGAATCTTCAATGATGGCTACCTCGAAAGTTTACATGCCCCAAACTTGGACCTCACAGACAAGAAAATTCGCTCGATAGTACCCGAGGGACTAGCTACAGAGGATGGACTTATCAAGGCTGATGTCATCGTGCTTGCTAATGGCTTCAAAACTAATGAGTTTCTTGATCCCCTACAAGTCCACGGTCGCGACGGACTCTCGCTCACACAACACTGGAAAATTTTTGGAGGCCCTTCCGCTTACAATTGTAGCGTCATGAGTGGTTTCCCCAATTTCTTCCTACTACTGGGGCCTAATGCTGCTACTGGACACACATCAGCTTTGATGGCGTCCGAAAAGTATGCTTGACTCTAGCTTTCATGATACTTCTACTAACAGCATTTAGCATGGTAAACTATGCACTACGAATTTTAGCACCAGTCCTTTCCAACAGAGCCTCGAGCGTGGAAGTTAAGTTCGATGCAGAGAAAGCCCATGTCTTCTATATGCAAGAGGAATTGAAGAAACGGGTGTGGTCCGCAGGCTGCAAATCGGTATGTTAAAGCAGCAAAACCATTAAGCATGAGAAACGCGTCTGATTTTCGGATATAGTGGTACATCAAGGACGACAACCAATGGAATTCAATGTCGTACCCTTGGACCCAGGGATATTTCTGGTATCGTAGTCTTTTTCCTACATGGAGCGATTGGATTGTAAAGGTACAGCACTGTTTCTTTTGTTTATTTTTTTTGTGAGAATTATTCAAATTTGCCTCTTCTCCTTCTAAGTAGTAATGGTTTAATTACTGACGCACAGCTCATAGACGCCAAAACGAAGCCGTATATCACTACATAACCGGAATCTGTCATTAGGTATTCTGGCTTTATTTGTCGTATTAATCTCCAGAGTTAGTACCACATCTCTGAGAAGTGTGCAGCAGAATTTTGTAGAATTAGCGAGATCCATTCTCAACTTTTGAATTTGTATTTACGAGCCTGTACTGTATTCACAAAGTTCTAGCTGCGTTGTTGTCGCAAAGAGGTTCATCGCACGATGGAACCTGTCACTTAAGTAAGACAAAAATAAAAAGTCATAAAAATTGTAGATTTTCACACGGGCTATCATTTTTGTAAGTGAGCTTCACTGAAAAGAAGAATCAGAACTGTTTTGGCTGTAGCACGAGCTATAGGCTCTACAGCACACCTGCATCTATTTATGGCACTCAAGCCTAGATATATTTACTCTTCACAACCAGCCTACGTCTGGGAAAGCCTCAGCGGCTATCCCCCATAGTTAATTTGTTGTATAGTGAAGAATATTGGGGCCAATGCCGGGATGATTGATGAAAAAGCCGTTTGAGGAGGAATCACTATGGCAAATGCCAGATATGGGCAGACAGCTATCAATTTCTTGTAGATATCCATTAAATCCAGCTAATAGCCTTTAGCGTAGCCTCATGTGCAATTAGTCAAACATACTCAATTTGCTTGGAATTATTTTTTAAATAAGACTCAATTTTGTAGCTAGCTTTAAGTATTAAATTACAGTTTCGCTGCATCCTTAAGTATAGCATCACCAAATGTATTTTCCCATTCCTTTCTTAGCCTCGGGAAGAGGCTCATTAAAGCATTTTTGTACGCGATATCTTGATTGATCTCTTTTTCTGTAAACTCGCCTGAAATTTCTGGGGATATAGCCCCCAAGGAGGCCGCCCCGCTATCGCCTACTGTGTATGGGAAATCAGTTGCATGTATAAGTCGTGCTGATGGAAATCCAATGCCTTTCACCAAAGCCCATTGCACGGGAAATGAAAGTGCGGTGTCAAAAAATATGTTTGATCCTTCTAATAAATCTCGCACATTACGGCCATCGTTGTTCGCCATGATGGTTTGATCGAGGGCACGACAGCGGTCGGCGAGGAAGGGAAATGCGCCTCCGTTATGAGCGAATAGAAAGCGAATGTTAGGGTACTTGGTGAGGGTCCCTGATGTGAGAATACTGAGTATTGCACGAGCAGTATCAAAAGGAAACTCGATGACGACTAGAAATATTAGCATTGACGAAGATTTCGGATGCAAAAATGTATCACCCACAGGGAGGGTAATCTAGTCCTTGAGCCATGTTCGTATCCCCTGGGTGGACGAATACTGTTGCGGATATTTTGTCAAGTTGTGCCCAAACTGGATCAAATAACGCGTCCCCAATGAATCTATGTCCATTTGAAGTAGCGACCGCGTACCCATCAGGTCTCAGCTCTTCCTTTTGAGTATCCTGAATAAAGTTTATGGACTGTTCAACATGTGGTAAAGGTATCATGGCGAACGCCCCTGGAATGATTATTATCACAGCCATTTAAACTCACAACAGAGACTAACCAAATCGTAGAGGGTTCTCCCGGATGTATTCCTGCTGGGATTTGTATGATTCAACACAAAGTGCGTGATATTTTTCGGCGGGCCATTGCGTATGCCAACAATTCTGGATACTAGGACTAATCACTGCAGTCTGAACTCCATACTCGTCCATGAAAGCAACATGTTCGCCAATTGAAGATGGAAATTTGAATTTTTGGTCTCCTTGCTGACCAGTAAACTCAGAGGCCAACTCGGGAACAGATGCCGGGAAAAAATGATGATGAGTCTGTTAATTTATTAGTTGACGCATACAAAAATGGCTTAAGGACGAAGGTACATCGACTCGGCCAAGGCCAGTTATCTTGTTTGAGGCTGCCATATTTAGAACACGATGTAATCTAGGCGGTTTCTTGAGCTTGATCTTCATTGATTTATGGATGAGACACACCTCACTCAGTCTTGGCGTACGGAGGAGGTCCGAACTGGTTCCGATTTCCTTCGCCATCCGTTCCCGGTTCCGTTCCGGCCCATGTCTCTTGCTCCCAAGCCCCTTGTATACAGCGCCTCTAGACAGTGTGAGCACCACGCTTAGTACTTTGGAGAAGCAGGTTATTGCAACTCTGCTTGTAGAACTTGGTGGCAAGACAATAGGCATTTTCTTCCAAATGATGATTTATCAGGCTATAAATTAGCACGGACCTACACACTGATCACCCAGGAAAGAAAGTAGAAATAGATCTTCTCGATTCAAAAACACCGCAAGACCATTCTAAATCTCGTATACGAAAATGTGCCGCCTCTGGGCCCACTCGATCGAGCTTCTTGATCAATGCTGGGAGCATATCTATATCAACTATCAGCCTTCTGTCATTGAATTTGTCTTTATGATTTTCATTCAGATTCTGGCATTTTGGATCCCAGCTACTATATACCTCAGCATCGACGTGCTATTTCCAGCTTTCTCACATAGGCATAAAATTCAGTCAGAGCGTCGACAACCAAGCTGGGAGCAGATCAGGCATTGCATCTGCTATGTAGGACTCAACGAGATAGTCGGTATAGCTATTCAACTCCTTGTTCGGTACTTCTTTGGATCGGACAAGGCTCTCTTCACAATAACACGAGAATTCCCATCAATATCGACAATCGCCTTCGATTTTGTCTACGGTCTCCTTGCTCGAGAGGCGTCCTTCTATTATCTCCATCGAGCCTTTCATCACCCCAGGATATACGCGCATATCCACAAGAAACACCACAAATTCACGGCCCCAATGGCATTTGCGGCTCAATACGCACATCCGATCGAGCACCTACTGGCAAACGTTGCACCTATTGTTGTACCGTTAGCGATTCGACGGGCAAACCTATTTTCATTCGGAGTATTCGCGGGATTTGAGTTGTGGGAAGCGGCAGCGGATCATAGCGGTTACGACTTTGTAAAGCTCCCGCCTGCCGAAATTCACGATTTGCACCATGAGAAGTTTAGAGTCAACTACAGTACTCTTGGGATCATGGACTGGGTGCACGGGACGGATATTGTAGGTTGGGACAAGCCAAAGAAAACATCTGAATAATGAACTGTCGGGCCTAGTATCCATAGATGTAAAGAGGAATGGTGACTCTTGAGTTTGGAATAAACTTGAGCTTTGGATTGTTGGAGGATAGCCGGCATTTCCAGGGACCTGAAAGATTGTGAAGAGTAATTAAGACATGTCATCCATTATAAAAGTTTTGTATGTATCAGGGGTTAATATGCATTCATAACATAGTAGTTCCTCGCACTGATATATGTTTTAAAAGAATAAGCTTGACATTCCATTTGGGAACATAACAGCTCCAGGTTCTTGCCATAATGTGTTACGTCAACAAAAGTACTTCCGAAGCGCAAACTATCCGGTTTCCTACCCTCTTGTAATTTTTGTGATCTCCAGCGCGTAAACTTGGTAAGGACAGTCATGTGGTAGATAAATATTCAGCCATTTTGTATAGAAGCCCCTTTCCACCGGAACGGAGGTCTGATAATAGCCTAATTATCACCTGAGTATGCGGGATCAGCTTGCCAACAAATCTGTTAGATTCCAATATATCAAGCACACCAACTCTGCTGAAATATAGTTGGTAGTGTTAACTATAGCATGCGTAATGGATATATCTCTGCGCAAATGATATTACGCCTTCATGCGTGTTAGAAAGCTGACTTTAACTCGGCTTTCAAATTGAGTAATTCGATTAATTTAGGTCAAATGGAAGCGTATATATTAAACACAATTACAACATCGCAGATATTCTCGGTCCATCTGCCTCTATATCTTTACATATGTTTCCCGATATCCAATCTGCAATTGCCATCACAGTTACCATCGGATTCACGCCACTTGCGCTAGGAAAGACGCTTGCATCACAAGCCCACAAGTTCTTCACACCCCATACCTTGCCAGTAGGATCAACTACACTACTGTTTCTATTAGTCCCCATCCGGCAGGTGCCCATCTGATGTGCATTTCCAAATGTTGTATGGGGCGACGGCAGACCCGTACGCTGTACAAGGGAGATCCAATCCTCAAATTCTTGCATCTCCAGGTCATCTTTCGTTTCCGTGCTGATCGACCCATGTCCTTGGGTATTGTTTACTGCTTGGCTGTTTCCTGGAACACTCCTACGTATGAAAGGTGGCACTCCGGCTGTCATAACGTGAATTTCCCTTGCACCTGTGGCGAAAAGCATCCGAGCTGTTGCAATCTGGCCGATGAGGAGATGAGATCTATCGAAGACAGATGGCGAATATGTTACGCGTGGCTCGCCAGTTACGGGGTCAGAGTAGATATTGCCAGGATCGCGGTCCCTGGCGATTGCGATGTAATGGTTCATGTATTTGTACCGAAGAAAGTTCCGTTTCATGTGTGCCCCAGATATCCAAGGATAAAAGGAGAGAGACATCGATGGTGTCCTAATCAAAGGTCAAAATCAATTACAGATTACACCGCTCAAGAGAGAAGCCCTCTACTCACATGCAAGTCGCTTCGATTTTGACTCCGTGGCCGTTGCCATCCAAATTCTCAAACTCAGAGCAGACTGAAGTCAATATTCCGCCTTCCCAGGGATTGACTTCCTCTTCGAATATCCCTGACGTGAAGACCACGGGGTGAGCATAGAAGTTGCGACCAATATTGGGATTCTAAACAATGTCAGAAGAGCTTTTAAGTAAATGCTAAGCGGATATTAGAATGTTGGGAGCAAATGACCTTAATACCACTGTTTAAGAGCAAGACGGGACTCCATAGCGTGCCGGCTGAGAGAACGATTCGTTTTGCCCGAATGCGTAGAGTGCACGAGTGCCTGTTAGGACCGTCGAATGTACCCCGATCATCTCTTGAGACCCATATTCCTTCGACGCCGAGCGCAACCTTTTCTCCTGCATTGTGCTCAAACAGAATCTTATCGACTTGAAATCCCTCTACAAATCTCGCTCCACATTTCGCTGCATCAGGAAGCCAAGCATTCGCAGGCCCTAACTTTTCTGTCGATGCACACCCGTGGCTACAAAAGCCGTCAAAATGCCTCTTGCCGCCAGTATTCTGTGGCACTGCATATGCGCGGTATCCAAGTCGCCTCGCTCCCTCGAGCAATATTGCGTTTCCATGATTGTGAACAATTTGATCTGCAGACACGCCCATCCGAACGCAAACACGGTCAAGGCAATCCTGAAATTTAGAGCTTTCAAAAAACTTCAATCCCTGTTTTGACCATTCCTTGCGAACATAAGCTTGCGTTTGTAAGCTGGCACTCCAATTCACTGTGCCTCCGCCGCCCCAAGTTGAGCCCGCAGCGACGGAGATGCTCCCATCATGAGAAGGAACAAATTGGCCTCTTTCAAACATATGGATCGAGGAGTCTCTTTCAGACATTGGGAACTGCTCCGGTTTGTGGTAGTAGCCTTTGTCTACTACCATGACACGCTGTCCAGCTTCAGCAAGCTTTGCCGCTGCGACGGCACCACCACAGCCGGATCCTATAATAAGCACATCTGTCTCAAGCTCTGCAAGAACAGAATCATTTCTAAACTGCTCGAAAATGAACTCGTAGCCCTCGGCTGGCGTGACATGTTTTTGTTTTGGAACACTTGGAAATCCAATCGCGGGGTAAAGTTTTAAACTAGACTTGATCCAAATGTTAATAAGGAGGAAAGAAAGCGAGAAGAAAGCATCGCGCAAGGGAGTGATGTAAGATGTGCTCCAGCAGCGAAGAATATTCTCTCGAATATGTAGAGGCTGTCTTCGGAATGGAACAGAATATCCTGTGGCGACCAGGCAAGTGAATTTGTTGCTACCCTTTGTCAGAATACTTGTAAACTATTCGGAAGTATGTATCATGCTTTAGTAGCTTCATGAGACTACCGATTTTATTCCTTGTATCTTCGTGGAGATACTCTGCAATAACTCGCCTGATCAAATCAGTCGAGGCGGTAGATGCATTTTCTTCGAAATATTCTATCAATTTTTGATCTTGTATATGATTCCCTGTAATATATTCCAGATCATTATCAAGTCCAAAAGCTTTCTTGGCGGAAGATGAAATGTCTGAAGTGTTGCCAGATCGTGAGAGTGTTATCGAAGGGACGAAAGTGTCCGCAATTGAAAGAAGGGTCTCCCACTGTTCTTGGCTGAATGATATCGATTTCGTGACTTTCGCAGGCTGAATCTGCAAGGGTTGGCGACAATGTAGATCATCTGGGCGGGCTGACATGATAAAATAAACAAGTTAGGCAAAACAGCAGGCAGAAAGTCGCATAAAAAGAATGAAGAGACTTTTACCAAGTATGGGAATTTAGATCCCGTGGTACTTTTTATATTTTAGCGCTCTCTCGTCCCTAGGATCTAATATAGAATATAAACTAATAGATACGCTATTTATACATTCATGGGGCTTCGGAGCATTCCGACGGCTCCGGCGCTACTCCGCATCCCGTAACCGTGGTAATACGGGGGCACGGGGTATTCGCAACACCAGGAATGGCAGGCTTACTGCGTCCGTGCCTCATTTAACAAAAGACACACTTCGTTCAATTCCTTGGGACACTTATGTTTATCATTGAAAAATCATTATGCGTTAACGATGTGTTATTGGAGGCATCTTAGCGGATCCCGCCGTACCTTCTAGGCGAGGTTTTAGAACTTAATAAAGGCTAGAGGGGCCTATGCATTAGGTCTAAACGTCAAAAACCTGACCCGTGGGGGTTTTAGCATATGAAATGGCAATTTAAGCAGCAGCGTTGTGTCTCCTGAGAACTAGCGTTCTGTTACTAGCTTTTCCACTAGAACACTGTGCTTAAACACAAGTCCTGCTTCATTATGAAAGTTCTTAATGCCACAGCCACTTGCGGCGCTATTGTTGGAATGTCTACTGCCTAGTCTTTCCTTTTGGTACAACTGTTAACATAATATACCTAGAATCTAACAACTAAGGTATATACTCGGTGGCTAATAACAATTTGTTTTGTCTCTTTTGTTCCCTAAGCATTTCATCCTTCCTAAGCTATCCTTGACCTTTGTCTACACTTTTACGATTTTTCGGCCTACCACAATTTAGCCGGAGGAAAGTTGCAGGCCAACAATCTTTGCAGATTTTTCTTCTTTCCTGTATTGAGTATTTATCGGTGGAAGTTATAATGAGCAGATATTACCTATTCTTCGAGCGCCCAAGCTCCGTGGAGAAAGCATCGACGACGGCAAGATGCCCTAGCACTTATGAACCGCATGTGCTATCCGTCCACACAAGTACAGTATCAAAGGGAACAAAATCATGAGAATAAGCACAGACTTGGCGACTTATCTCTTTATCTCCTTTCGTATCGTATTGAAGAATAGGCTTGACTTTGTCCCGCCTGTGCACGTGGATTGGATTGGATTGGATGTTGGTGGTGGTCAGCAACTGGTTGGCGAAAAGGAAGGAACGATTGGCCCAAAAGGGGGTTACATACAATAATAATACGCCGCCTCATGACTGAACTGTCAGCTGCTCTTTCCTACCTTGGATATCGCCTTCACGAAACCATTTGCTCCGCTCTCCTTTCATCCCATGACGTTCTTCTGTCCTCCGCTACCAACAAAAAAAGTAAACACGACCGTACTTGATTCCTCATCATGAACCAAGAGCGTGAATAAAAGCATCTGCTCCCACTCCAAGTCAAGTAATTCAAGCTTCAATATGGATTCAATGATACAATTTGGAACACGAAGCCTCGCAGTCGTGCTAGGCTATCCGATCTTGACCATCTTCGCCTTTCTGGCATGTTTTCTGACGTATTTCAAGATACCATTGTTAACAATCTCCTAGATTCTCGCCAGCTGTGCATCATATCTTGTGTACAATCTCTACTTTCACCCGCTCCGGGGATTTCCAGGGCCCTTCTGGTCGGCCGCTACGCATTTCCCATACCTCTACTCACTCATTTCCGGAAGAATTTCTTTCGACGTCCTTGAGCTACACGAACTCTATGGAAACGTCGTGAGAATTCGGCCCAACGAGCTCTCGTATAACAATGCCAATGCCTGGAAAGATATCTACGGCAAGGCTGGATATCCAGGTTTAGAAAAGGACCCGGTATTCTTTGGTGCCCAAAACCCCCCAAGTGGGATCAGTAGTATCCTCACTATTGACAATAACAACCATCCTCGAATGCGTCGCCTGCTCAATCATGCCTTCTCTGAAAGAGCACTTCGTGAACAAGAACCTCTCGTGAAAGTCTACATCGACCTGCTAATCCAACAACTTCGGAATCGCTGCAACAAAGGAGAAAACCAGCAAGACATGGCTGCATGGTACTGTTGGACAACTTGTGATATTTTTGGTGATCTGATGTTTGGCGAGTCTTTCGGATGCGTTGCCACTGCTACTCACGATTCTTGGCTTAAATTAGCCTCTGGATGGGTAAAAGTCGGTACGGTATTTACAGCGGTATGTGGATTAATACCTGGTATCCAAGAATTGCTTCTCTGGCTTGCACCTAAGAGAATTATGGCCATGAGGCTACGACACCATGATTTCATCGTCTCTAAGCTCAAAAAACGCCTCCAACAGTCAATAGATCGCGCAGATATAATATCCTATATTTTGAGACACAATGACGAGCGCGAAGGAATGACACTCGGTGAAATTGAATCCAATGCAAATCATATGACAATCGCTGGTGCCGAGACAACCGCGACATTGTTAGCAGGTGTTACTTATTACTTGCTGAAGAGCCCAGAAGTATTGGAGAGGGTCACTGCTGAGGTTCGGGGAACATTCAAGGACGAGCATGAAATCACAATGGTCAGTGTGCAGTCTTTAAAGTACATGTTAGCTGTTCTGAATGAAGGCTTTCGAATGTATCCTCCCGTTCCCACTGTTTTACCACGAGTCACTACTGGTAACGGTGCAATTGTTAATGGTCGATGGGTCCCTCCAAATGTAAGTCTCCTTCAAGCGCTGACGAACTTATAGCCTACGCTGACGTTCTATAATAGACCTTACTAGGAGTTAATCAATGGGCTGCCTACCAATCCACTACGAATTTTAAAGATCCAAGCTCGTTCGTCCCTGAGCGCTGGCTTGGCGATGCAAGGTTTGAATCCGACAATAGGGATGTCCTTCAACCTTTCTCGTACGGAACTAGAAACTGCATTGGAAAAAAGTACTTCTGTCCATGAACACTCTATCCAGCATGGCTAACCGCAAATATAGTCTCTCCTATGCTGAAATGAGGCTTATTCTTGCCCATGTTCTGTGGAACTTTGATATTGCTCTGGCTCCTTCATCTGAGAGTTGGAACGAGCAGAAGATGTATGGTCTATGGGAGAATGGTCCTTTGAATGTAATTTTGGTGAATGTGGCGCGCTGACAGAAATACATCCTTGCCTTGATAGAATTCAAATCGCTGATCTTTAGACGTATCAAGTAGCTAAGACTCTACTAAGGTCTCAGAGACCGTGAATAGCACAATTTGAAGGAGCGTATATATAAAACCTTGCTTGAAATGTCCGCACTCTCTATTTAATGAATGGCTGACATATATTATTCTCCAAAGTAGTAAAAATTCTTCATCGTTTTCGGATTAAACCTTCCAAAATATTCCAAGGACATAAATTCAATTTATCCTGTCTTTGGTGGCGTCACCTCTTTCTACTATTCCACAACAGAGCAGTATATATGATTTTGAAACCCGAGTTAAGAATTGAGACAGCAAAGACACACATTATGGCCCGTACATTGTTTCGAATCCCGCATTTAAGTCTTTAACTAAGCATGACCTAGATTTCAGCCCTGAAGCAGTTCCATAAGGTTAGCCTATCGATTTGGAGTTCAGAGAATCTCTAATAGCGGGAGCTTCTAGGTAGGGTGGGGTAATTTTCTAGCCTCCATAATCTCGTCTATCTTCTTGCTAATACCTGCATACGTATCCTCAGACCAGGCATCATGCCGAACCGAGAAGTATAATCTTTCGAGCCCCGTCCATGACCCGAACAGAGCATCTGCCGACACGCTTGTCTAGCGATGATTGTTGCAGCAGGCGAGCGCTGCCCAGCCGAGAAACCAATGGTCGACCCAGATAATCAGAAGTTTCACCCGCGCGGCGAACCGCAGCCCCAGATCATGGGAACCGTAATAACAGCCGTAGGAGAACAGCTCGTTCTCGTTAACGCTCAAAACATCCGTCTCCGCGTTCCATGGTAGGAGATGGGAGTGGCGCGCGGCGCGCGGCGCTGTTCGCAGGCGGATATATCATCCAGATGCTGCCCATAGCGCTGGGGAGCCGTGGTTGGAATCGCGAAGCAACTGCCGCGGACGATCCCCCGAGCGGCTTTGCATACCTGGGAGGTGGATTGGACGTATGCGTATTCCTTGCTGATAATGAAAAGGTAATCGAGCTGCCGCCGCGATGCCCCTTACGCGCTGAAGAAGATATTAGAGCACGCTTGTATGAGATGCGGATTTCGAATATGAGCTGCAAACTTCCCGATTGTGGTAAGGTTAGCATGCTAAATTTCGAGAATGTTGGAAGACGATCGGAATACGGTGTGCCAAATTAAGTTCTGGAGCTCGCTTGGTAAATCGAGAAACCGGCGGAAGGCCGATGGGTTCTGTGTTGAAGATTGGACACCCTCCATATTTACACCGCATTTGCGGTTGTGAGATAGGTGGGTGGTGTTTTGGATGGGGTGGACAATGGTCTCGAATACGTAAAACTTTGTTCTGAAATCAAGAGTTGTCGAGAAATGGGGAATAATTTGGATGTCTAGAGGTGCGCACTAACCAAGTTTGTCCGTTGGACTTTCGTGAGGCGAGCCCGTCTTAAACTTTAGCCGGCCAAAGGTATCACCCGAAGCTTGAGGCCCCAGAAGCTAGAGCATCTCCTTAAGTGCTGAAGCGTGTAACCTTGTGCAACAGAGTAAAGGGATGACCGCAGTTCTCAGAGGCGGTGCAGCGTAGCTTGAGTAGTATGAATTCAAATCTGAGATTGAGAAATTGGAATTAAGCAAGCCATTACTGAATGAGCGTTCTCTGATATGCCTCATCATGTTTGAGTTTGCGCTAGATCGGGAGAGCGGGAGCCATAATGCTTGACAGCTTGACATAGACCCGACGAATAAGGTAGCGTTATACTGCGCTCGTAGCTTTGATGGGGTGCATAATGGATAAGTTGCGTTCTCACTCGGTCGTGGGATCAGACCGTCCTATATATACCGTTCGGGCACTAGGAAATTCAGAGACGTCTAGAATAGATTGCCTACCAACTGTGGCTTGTATATTTATAATTACCCCTTCTATTTCCGCGTCTGCAATGATAGCCAATAGAACCCTCTTAAACACCATATATATCCTCTAACCCAGAAAGTTGGAATCGTCGTGTACGTCGTTATAAATTGCCGTCCGCTCAGGAACTAGCGCCGACCCGAATGCCGCCATGCCCGTACCCATATCCGTAGCCGAACCGCCCCCCAACTACCCTTCGCGACTCTTCCCTTCCACGATAACTTGGAGGAAACTCTCTGAGCTTGCCCCTTTCCATCACGCTGTAGCCTAGGTCTAAGAACCGGCAGAGCCGTTCCCATGTCTCACCCGCATATTTCTCGGTGCCTCCAATTTCGATCTTCAAGACTTTATTTTGGTCGATCTCTCCCTCCAGTGCGGAGCCAGTGTGGTTGAACGTGGAGCCCCCGGTTCTTTCGAAAGGCAGAATGAACTTGGCGCTCGGTTGGCTTTTGATAATGTCCCGGTATGGAAAGTCTAATGGTAGCTCCTTGAACTCTCTCCGTGGTGATTCCGCTTGAGGTGTCGTGCGCACGTGATCTCCCGAAACAGGTGTGATTCCCAAAACTCCCAAGGCATTTCGAACAATCGAGGTGCCCGAGTCCCCCGCATTGATTACAAAGATATTTGGCAGCGAAGGCACGTCTACGGGAGCAGAAGTCCAGCTCTCAAGCGGAGCAAGCGCCAGGCTGCTCAGAAAGACGAGAGGGGTCGTTATAAAGGCAAGCATTCTGAATGATGCAGTTTAAGGAGCGACTTTGGATGGACCAAGAAATCCAAGAAGAAACGACAAGAAAAACGAAGGGAAAAGAGACGCTTGGCTCTTTATCTGTCGACCATTTTAGGGAAATGAGATTCGTGTGCGCCGCGTTGGAGGCCGCTTGCTCTCGGCCCCCTGCCAAGGAATGGCGGAACGTCGGGGACAGGCGCTGCCCCTGCATTACGCATCGTCGTGCGGCGGGATCCCAATAGTAAATGGAGCCTCAAACGAGGCTGTGCGGGTCAAACAGCGCCGGCCGCGAAGGTGATAGGCTATGATAGATCGTCGGGCCTGTGTTTGAAAGTAAGATTAGGATGTCGCACAAGAGGGAAGCTGTGGTAAGACAGATATTGCTGCCAATCATTGGATGTCTAGAGCAGGTCCTATGAGTTCTGTTTCATGATATGAATTGCAATCAAAGTTACGTACCGTAAATATTTTTTTTTAAAAAAAAAAAGTAGGTCCTGATTTTAATCAGGCGTTATTCAATGTGAGGAGTGAGGAGTGAAGAGTGATCAGGAAAACTCTCAGATTAAAGAATGTAAACCTCCACAATTCCACTCAAAATATTGTCACACCAATCACGTACAAAATTATTCCACATCATTTTCATACTCATCGTCATCCTGGCTCTCACTCTCGCCATCTTCATCATCTTCTGGCAAAAATGGAACGAATCTAAAATCAACAAAGCTAAAACCTCCACCCTCAATCTCGACCATGAACTGCAAGCTTAGAACGCCCTGCTCATCACCACGAATACTGACCTTACTAGCCAACCGCATTGCTTCCCCAGCGGCTTTTACCATCTCAAATTTGTAACTCTGTGTCCACTTCTCAGCGACAGTGAAAGTTTCTAAGAGATCACGACCCTTTGTAAAGTCAATACTGGCGCTCCCAAGATGTCCAACAGCTGAGAGGCTTAGATATGGTGCATCTGGGGAAGCAGTGATCTCGAGGCGGCTGGGAGATGTCGATGACAGTTCGGATATGGCATCAAAAAGCCAGCGAGCTTGCATAATAATCTTGACTTGCATTGCATCCTAAAATGCTACAATTAGTGATGATTTAATAAGACAACATGACGTAGTATTAAAGTGTAGTAGATACGTGTATCAGGAATAAGAAATTACGTACACGTTGGAAAGGGATCTCTTCTGGGTTTTCTGGCTCATATGTATTGAGATTGCATGTGGTAGTAACACCTGACTCTTCCAAGATAATACTGAATGGCGCTCCAGTCTCAGTGTATGATAATCGACAAATGCCTGCCATGCCTAAAGCTTGATTACTGAACGCATTGGGACGGTCTCTACGTATATTAGAGCCATATCCGTCATTTTCGGGCTTTGAGAAGCGAGATGTGTCTATTGATAGGTCAGTATTTACTACGTCTTTGTCTAACTTGAACACAGGATAATCATGGTGTGGGGGTCTTAGGCGGCTCTCTGGTGACTTACTTGCATCTGCTGCACCAAATATTTGAAGAGTTTCAAGGAGAGCAGAGAGAGATATTTGGAAGTTTGGAAGATCGGAAGCGAAGGTGTCGGGGTCATCTTCGCCTGGCTCAACAACAGGGAGTGTATAAGTGAAAGACGTGAATAGAGCCTTATCCAGAAAGACAATGCCTTGCATAACTCTAGACTCCTCCACGGCAAAGCGCATGCCTTCATTACTGATTTGAACATGGACCTTTGGCGCAAATCGGATACAATTTAACAGCTGGAACAATTGCCTGGCAGAGCTCGAGACAGCCTTAAATATTGGAGCCCCGGGCTGGTTCTCGCCGATTGTGGACATGTCTGCAGGTATAACAGATATATGATGACCGAAAATAGAGCTTTGCAGACAATTAATAGGATACGGCTTTGCTGATAGAATTGTAGTGTATTCCTGACTAAAGAACTTTTTGAGAGTTTCACTAATGTACAGATATGGGACGGAGGAAACTCGTGGACTTTCGTTGAATAGGGTATATGTTATGGCTTTTTATACGTAGACTCCAACCGCACAAATCATATAAACTGCCCCAAACCTACACATAGTTAGACAAAGTCCAAGATTGAATCAGCCAGCGACTTACGCCAGAGCTAATGAGGCAGGAACTCCAATGAGAGGAATGCTGACAAGAGACCGGTCTGTAAATGTCAGCGAGCTTCAAGTATAACTTCAGAGACCATACTGAGCCCGAAGAGACCGCTGAGCAGAACCCCAGCGATCAGCAGCAGAAGGCCAACAGAGAATTGACTATTTTTTCCGATCGTAGGCTCGAAGGGATTGCCGATGGCACTCTCCCAGACTTGATGCAGTGACGAATCCATATGATCTGTAAAGGAAGCAATCGTCAGTAATTTACACCATATCATGTTTTTCTGCATGAATTCATGAATTCGTAACACCCAAGGCAGAATCTTGAGATGTATGGCGGGTCATAGCGCAGAGGGTTCCTGAATGACGAATAGTAGTGCTTACTTAAGTCTTGTGGTGCTTCAATCAAGAGAAAACCTGCTGAAGTCTTGATATGAAGATTGTCGTTTTGGAATGGTAACTGCTTGACGTCGAAGCTTCAGCAATCTGTCTTGACCGAAGAGGTTTAACTTCGGATAAAAGATCGAGCGATATTTAAGCTCAACTCTAAATATAGAGTGGGGCAGCCATGGGGCGAGCATCATTCAGCCGCAAGCGGCTTCTCCTCTTTTTTGACATTGACACCTTAACCACAACATCAACAAAGATACCGCGGGCAGGAGTTAATTGCATATTTACACAGAAGTTCTAGGGAAGGCGTAAGGTGCGGAGGAGGAGGAAATTCCTGTGGGTCCAAAATGCTCTTTCTGAGATTGCTTAGATTTATATTCATACTATTAATAATCCACTGTTGCTAACACGATAGCAGCTACAAATGGTAGAGGTGACATACCACGGGAGATAAGATCCGATTTGACCGCGGCATATCTGCAAAGAAGGGATCGGGAGAAAAGGGGACGCGCTGCAAAAAGACAAAACTTCAGAGGGGATTCCATTTCACCAGAGCCTGAGCCAGAGGGTACCAAGCAAGAAGACTCCAACCTAGCAGAATCTGGGTTCGCAGGGCCTGAGCCAATATACACTGAGGAATCTGAATCAGAGGATACTACACAGGTGTCTCATTGATTATCAGGATCAGTTTTAGGGGCTCCTGGACAATAGGCTCACTGACAAGGGAATCCTAGCCCAGAGAAATCCGACGCAATGGCACCATTGAAGGAAAATGGCAAGCGAAAAGCTACAGAGGAGCCTAGTACACCTTCAGATAGCAAGCGGATCAAGAGAAGCGACTCAGAACAAGCATCAAACGGTAAACCACCTGTCGCGAAGCCAATACCATTCCCGAAAAAGGTCAGTCTCGCCTGTCGGCTCTTATTGCAGACTGCCAGAAGCTTCGTCTTCTACATCAATTGCCTAACATACGCTGACTCCTAATAGCCGGCAGTAATAGAAGAAGAAAACGGCGAGATAGAATTTCGAGTAGTGAACAACGATAGCGAGCGAGAGAGTATGATTGTATTGACAGGTCTGAAGTGCATCTTCCAGAAACAACTGCCGAAAATGCCAAAGGACTATATTGCCCGTCTTGTGTATGATCGCACTCATCTGTCAATTGCAATTGTTAAAAAGCCTCTAGAAGTTGTCGGGGGTATTACATACCGTCCCTTTAAGGGCCGGAAATTTGCCGAAATCGTCTTTTGTGCTATATCTTCAGATCAGCAAGTTAAGGGTTACGGCGCGCATCTCATGTCCCACCTGAAAGACTATGTCAAAGCAACTTCTGACGTCATGCATTTCTTGACCTATGCAGACAACTACGCCATTGGTTATTTCAAGAAGCAAGGATTCACGAAGGAGATCACACTTGAAAAATCCATATGGATGGGCTATATAAAGGACTACGAGGGAGGAACTATCATGCAATGTTCAATGTTGCCAAGAGTACGGTATCTTGAGCAAGGCAAAATGCTACTCAAACAAAAAGAAGCCGTGCACGCCAAGATTCGTGCATTCAGTCAAAGCCATGTTGTCCATCAACCACCGAAGCAGTGGAGGAATGGCCAAGTTGGCAAGATTGATCCTATGTCAGTGGAAGCAATTCGAGCCTCAGGCTGGTCTCCAGATATGGACGAACTTGCGAGACAGCCTCGGCATGGACCTAATTACAACCAGCTTCTTCATCTACTTAACGATATGCAAAACCACGCTTCTGCCTGGCCATTCTTGCATCCAGTTTCTCGAGACGACGTTGCCGATTACTACGAGGTGATCAAGGAGCCCATGGATCTCAGCAGTAAGTCTTATCTCCTTCAAAAGCCACACATTCAAATACTAACAAAGGTAGCCATGGAAACTAAGCTCGAAGCCGACAGCTACTCCACGCCTGAAGAGTTCGTGCACGATGCCAAGCTCATTTTTGACAATTGTCGCAAATACAACAACGAGACCACGCCTTACGCAAAAAGCGCCAACAAGCTCGAGAAGTACATGTGGCAGCAGATTGCCAATGTCCCTGAATGGAGTCATATGGAAAAGTAAATATAGATCATGTGTTTACATAAGCGTAGGAGTTTCGGGAGATGTGCATGTTCTTGGTTGGACGGAAATAGCGTATGGGAAATGGGTGAACATGGGCGTTTGTGTGATACCAACGACCAATATTTTCATTGTGATGCATGGTATTTATAGATATGTCTGCGTTGAGATGCCTTCGATGCATTGCGTGTAGGATCATCGCAATCTGAGTGTGTTCTGGGATTTTTGATATTACAACTTTAATACGTCATCCCATATCGATACCAGGCTTTACCTGCCTGTAAATATACACAACCATGGCTCGCGGCTCACACATATCAAGCACCAAACAACACGAAAGCATACTCCGGTCCTAACCAGGCCCTAAGCATAAGTTTGACCTTTCCTAATTTCTTCATCGAAAGCCACCCAAAAAAGCCAAAAACTATTCAACCCCTTCTGAGGGGGTTGCCTAGAAAACTTGCTCCGGTACGCAGTTTTTTGTGTCGGAGGTCATTCGCTCGGTTGTTGTTTGTTTGTTTGTTCGATCGATCGATCAGCCCTCTTTCATATCCCGCAAACGCAGTTTGACCGGAACTCGTTCCACCGAGTCGCCTGCTGTGTTTGTTGAGATTTGTGTTGCTTATATGCATATATATATGCTTTAGGTAATAAGTACAGGAAGAATTTGATTGGCCGGTTGCGCTTTGTGAAGATGCGGAGGATGACCCTTTCTTTTTTTGGTTCACGGTGATAGTGGAAGGTGCTTGGTGGAAGAGGCGTGAGAAAGGCAATCACGGAGGAAGATCAGGTCATTGCAATGTCATCGCTCATTAACTCACTACTCATCGCCTTGCAACGTAATCCCATTCCCCTTGCCATGCTCATTAGCTATCCACACTTCTACCACCCAACCATAAAGAAGCCAGATATATAATCTCCCAAAACCATGCTAATATTGTGGTCCCGTCCCATGCCCCGTATGTACCCCCATCCCTTCCAGTCTTCGATCATATGAATCTCCCTTCAGCGCTTTCCCCCTGCATGCAAGAGGGGGAAAGCATCGCTGCGGTGAATCCACTTTCGTAAACGCCATGCTAAAACAGTGTTCGTGATAAGTATAAACAATAAGCAAATGGTATATGGCTCAGCCAAAAGATAAATAAAATAGGAGTGGCAGAAGCTCGTCCCCTAGGCTTTGCGCCACTGATTGTGCTGAACCACTGATTTCTCTAGCTTGACGTGGAGCAGCGCTCAAGGCTCGCTTGATGGCCCGGTCGAAGACCATGGAAGTTGTCTCCGTGCAGTGATCACACCAGAGGCCGTAGAGGATGGCAAGGGTGGAACAGGTCGTCGAAGAAACTCTCCCGCAAAGTGATTGTCCAGTCTGCTGATAGCTGCTCGATCAATGCGACGAGCCGCGGCTGCATCAGGAAGAATTCTGGCGCGCTGGCTTGGGCTTGGCCGAGAAAGAACAGTTGATGAAGTCCTGGACGAGGCGGTGTTGTCCCATGTTGAAGAAGCTGGTGGCAACGGTCGTGTATTCTGTAATCGTTGACCGTTTGCCTCAATGTTCTGTCGTACCAGGTTATGGAGAAATTCGGGGATTTGCTGCCATTGTTCCAGTCTGGGAGCATTAATGCTTCTGGGATGCATAGCATGGTTCTCGGTTACGGGTCTAGTGCCAGGGAAATTGGCATCAGGAGAAAGCTCGCCGCTTAGAAAAGGGATGGTGCCCGACTCTGCAGCATCCTTGAGCCATTGCTCCCATTCTTCGTCCATAATTGCTGCGGGATTTCCAGCTTCCCTTTCTGCAGCAGCGGCTCGTAAGCGCTCGTTGAGCTCCAAACCCACACTTTGTATTTCTGTGTCGCTATCTTCATCCATGTCCTCATCCACCTCGTTCTCCTCGTCCTCAGCATCCTGGTCCTGGTCTTCCTGCACGTCCTCCATCTCCTCAACTTCTGCTCTTTGTGCCACCGGAATACGCAAAGAGGGATCGATCCATGGTTCGATTCCATCTCCCGTTGTGTCTCGAATCACCACGCCTTGTTCTTTTTCGTACCGCTCCTTTGCCCATCTCGTACCCTCCCACTTTGTCAACCCCGCAATTTCGCTGTCGGTCAATTTGAGATTATCGAAAGCACGAAAGAGCCTGCGGTGCCATGGATATCGTGAGAGCCGGTTGCGGTGAGGTTGGTAGGCATAGTCAAGACCTGGGTATTTGGCTTCTTGGGAAGAGAGATGTCCGTAGAAAGCTTGTGTCTCAAGCCGTACCTCTGGCACTAGTTGACGTTGAAGCAGTCCTTGGAAATTCTGAGGATCTGTTGATTTGGGCTTGGGAAACATGCACTCGTACACGATCTGATCAATTGGGCGGCCCTTCATGGTGAAGATTGGGTTGCGTTGCGTTGCGCTGAGGGGACTGGTCGAAACGTTCAGAGATTAATTCCGACTGCGAAAGGAGCCCAGGAGTCGTGCAGGAGGAGATTTCGCAGTTGAATATGATCTAATCGTAGATAGGGCCAGAACTGCTTCTGGATCGGAACAGAATCGTGTAGAAAGAAGATTACGTCTGTGCAGGTATGTGTAATCCGATCCCCACAATCGCCTGAGGAATTGAAACCTTCTTTCTTTGGTGACTCTATCACCCTTCGTGAACAACCAATGTACGGAGACTGAATCACCTGAATCACCTGAATCAAGCCCCCTTAATTGTGGTGAGATTAGAGATTCCAGAGACACGGCAATGGTCCACTAGTCGCGGCACCTTCCCTAGAATACGACACTCCTAGAAAATTGAGTCGGGCGCAATTTTCCTAGACAGCAAAGTCAGGACAGGCGCGACTTTAAATACTGTATCTGTATAAAGGTGGGAGGGAGAGGAGGAGGAGGGTCTTCGTAATGGTATTTGTGGTGGAGGGTCGTTTTCGTGGACGTGCGGTGAAGATTTATGTCGTGCTGCAGCTTCGATTCGCTGGACGATCTAAAGAAGGCCGAAGGAGTGGTCGACCCTCATCAAACTACTGACAAAGGTAAGGTCAGGTCGATATTGATTTTATCTGGTCACTTTGTTGGAAGCCTTTATTGCGTATGATACTACAACCTCCCCCTGGTCCTTTGTACTTGGAATTGCCTGAAGAATGCCAAACAATTAGATCCTTGCTTCTTCCTGCGCTCGGAATCTGCACCGGGTACCTGTGCGTGCGTGTGTGTGTGTGTGTGTGTGTGTGTATGCGTGCCGGTGCCTGTGCTTGTGTTGGTACCTGTTCTGTGCTATGTATGGAGGTTCCACAGAGAGGTCCTTGATAATGTGAGTGTGCACTGATAAAATCTATTCTGAGAAGCCGTAGGTTTCCAAAGGGAAAAAGCCGAAATAGATGGATGATGGTCAGGCAATCACTGAAACACAATCAAAATCCTGGATCTGGATAAATATACAATTCTCGCTGTAGTCAGCACATTTGGTCCAGTCATCAGCATCTCACTTGCATTTTTCTCTCCCTCCACCACTCCATCCATGGCCGGGTGGAGCGCTACACAGCACAACAACAACACATGAGAGATTAAAGTCCCTACATCTACCTACCATACGACTGCGATAATCCCACCAGCAGGTTATGCATTTTCCTCATAAGTGACACGTCGTGACCACGCTCGCGTCCATTGATGCGATGCATCTGTGTTGTTCCACAACCCCGAACCACATCATGAAATTTCCCCCAGTCTAGATCCAATCCAATGCAGGAAATCCCCACTGCCCAGCACCGTGGGTATTCCTGCTGACTGCACAGAAAAACCCTCCTTCACCCGTCTTGGAGACTTCCCAGCCAATGCCTTCATATCTCAGCCCTGCCGCTTCTTCCCCATCCATCGGGTTTCGCTGTGCCTATCCTCCAATCGTGCTCCCTGAAAGCCCTAGGCTGAGACCCGGTCCACCACTACTCACGGGGGATGCGGCAGCACAAATTCACCGACGATTGGCGAGCGCGCCCCTTCTACAAACTCCCCGGTACTGTTTTATCATCGAAGTGGTGTTTATCCAAGAATGGCCAGGTTTGAGTGATTGGATGCCATCTCGACACTTTCAACTACCCCGTCACAGCACAGGAAAAGAAAAGAAGAGAAAGAACCATGTGTTGACATACTAATTCGGCACCGTTTTATTTTCTTCATTTTCACATGAGACAATATATAGGAAATGATGCTCAAAACTTAGAAACTTCGTAGATGTCATTATTTATTGGTGGCTTAATACGAGAGCCAGATGCAATAAGAATACGCCATCATATCCCTGAAACCCCTGGGTATCTACCATCGAAAATTCTTCAAGTCAGCCCAACTTCTTTGCTAGAAGTACTACGTTCCCATTACAACTCTCGCTCTGGATGTGTATGATCAGCTGTTATCGATAGCAGAGAGGCGTTGTGCCAATTCTGTCCACCGACAGCTTTAGCCGCCCCAACATCATCTCTTGCCCGCTGCAATCGGGGTCCTGAATAATCCTGCATCTCATCCGAATTTGGACCTGACGGCTTGTCCACCATGACCAAACTTGCTTCATTCTCCTCCATCTCAACACCATCAATGTTATCCTGGACTTGATCGTCAGATTCACTTCCTTCAGAATTGTCCTCAGCCACAAGATCGTTAATTTCCGCTTCAAGTTCTAGAGCCTGTTGCGAGGCAGTCATCTCTACATCACTCATTGGTTGCATATCTTCGATGGTGGAAAGCTCTTCAATTTCTTCATCGTCAATGTCGCTACCACGAAGGTATTCTTCGTAAAACTCGCCAGGCTCAGCTGCATCTTGGGTGTCGTAGGCAGATGAGTCATAGTCGATGACATCGCCAACAACCATATCCAAGAATACTGGATCATCATCTTGCGAAGGGTGGCCATCTTCTACTTCGGGGGGTCGTCCCTTTCCTTGCCTAGTATATTTAAAATTTAGCGATCGCTCTTGACGCGCCAATCTCGGAAGCACTTCAGTTTCCGGGCTGAATACTTACTCGATCTCAAAGTATGGAATATCTTTTGGTCCCTCATCACACTGGGTGCAAAACCCATTTTGAGTGCCCCATACTTCGTGACTACAGGTAGCACATCTGAAAACTTCATCGGCGGGATCCCAGAAGGTCAGTGGTACAGATGTGGGCTCATCTTGATGAGACGATGCAGCCGAAATATTGAAGTCTAAGAGCATGAGTCATTAGCATCCTTCGGATGGATCGATAAGTCTAGTCTTCTTGGTACAAATAGGGATGCAGATAGACAATACTAACTTTCTTGTGGATCTTGTGTGGAGGCACTTTGTTCAACTGATTCTTGTGCTGGAGGAAAGATTCCAGGTCCATAAAGACGGGGCTTCTTCTCTAGATGTGAAACTGAAAGATCTGTGTTCATCTCCTCTCGTACTATGTGCTATTAGGAAATTAAAGCAACGCAATTTTTCGAATAAAATATACTTACTGGCCTGTCGTCGCAGGCTCTGGGAAGATGAACCAGGTGAAACAGCGACTATGCTACGCGCAGATGTGGGTGGAGAAACATGCTGGTTACCAGGGCTTGAAGTAGAAATATGGTCGGCTCTTGAATTTTGAGAAAGATCAGGTTTTTCTTTTTTGATTGGCATCGCTGGTCTGCCTTCAGCGCTCGCAGTCTGCTGTAGCGAACTGCTTGGTGGAAGCATCCCAAAGATGCCTGTGCTCTGTGTTATTTGTGAATTTTGGGTTTCATGTTGAGACTGCAGCTAAGACACTCAGCAATGGTATCTTTATTTCAACAACGGAGCTATGATTAGGATAGTAGACATCGTGAACCAGAGAAATGTAATGTGTAAGAAAGAAACTACGGGATTGTGGAGCCACAAACCAGAGACGACTTACCTGGCGTTTTCCATGTCTCATTCGCATTTCTTCGTCATGGCGAAAAATCCTCGCAGAACATTCATGACCGAACAAGCTAGAAATACTACTTTCTGATCTATTGCTTAGCAAAGGTTCTGACATGTAGCGATCTAGTGTCAAACTCACCCTCGTTCCATGTTGCTTCGTCAACAGTACACGGATAGATATCCTTTGGATCGAAAACCTTTACCAAATGACAGAGCTCATCATATGAAGAGTGTCTCGAGTATGGAAAAGTTATAACTTGCGGGAGAATAGTGGAGTCCTTGCCTGCGGTACTCAAGTTTCGTCCTAGCCCGCTATCTTTCTTTTCTGAGACAGATTTAGCAAGCCCTTTAGTTAGTTCCTCGAAGCTATAGATTCTGTCTTCACGATCGAGTCCTACTTCATCAAGAGATAGAATTTTCCCAGAAGATCGGATCTGCTCGAGAAGTCTGTGCTTAGTACGCTGCATGGCAGTATCTTCTGTATTCGCAAAACTTTGACTACAGTAAGCAACATGGCTATGAGAAGTATGATTCATAACGACTTACAGGCCCAGAAATTGATCTATCACACAGTCGTTCTCTAGATCCAATTCAGGATTACGGCTGAGGTCATCACCACCACCACCAATCCCAATCTCGCCTATTTCAACACCTGAAAGCGTACGGGCAATGATTGGGCGGATCCAGACGGTTTTCTCGTTCACATTAGCACACTGCATGCCTTTTTCACAGCTGTGAATCCTGGCATTTGTGTTGTTGGTGAGAAATCCAGCTTGTGCAGTATTTCCACAAATGTACCCCGTCAGAACTCGACCATCGTTCGGCAAGAATTGCGAGCTAGGCAGATCTGGCGAGCCTCGAAGCGATTGGTAGAGCTTAAGTTTGTAATCATCAACATGGATCTGACCACAGTTAGAACTGCGATACTAAATTTTCTGGTATGTACTTGCAGGCGATTTTAAGGTGCGCGAAAGTGCCATCCATACTTCTTCATACCCAAAGGTCCATGCCGCGAAATGAAACACTGTATCGGGTGGGTATTGAGACACTTTGAGCAGCAGCTCTTTCAGTCCTTCCGCCTTCGTTGGAAATTTTATCGGTCGCGTGTTGCTGGTGTCCAAATATAGGCAGTCAAGTTTCTTCAACCCAGACGTGTATTCGATCAAGAACGGATTTCGGACTAGTGAGTTGACAAACCAAGGCTCGGATCGGATATCGCCGGTGTAGAGAATTGCCTTTGAACCATCCTCCAAGACTACTAGCCAGTTAATTATCCTCTTTGAACAGATACTGAGATATATTTCTTACGAATCATTACCGCTCCTGTACAGTGGTTGGCATCGAATAAGGTGACTTGAATCTCGTTTCCAGGCTCTAGTTCAATACGTGTGGGAGTTTCCAAAGGTACTGCTTTCTAATATTGGCCTTAGCAAGTTGTATTTGGTACTGAAAATCAAGTATATCATACCAAAAGCTTATTCAGGTGCTTGTACTGCAGTTTTCTGGCCTCCAGAATTCCCTTGGCAAAGTTTAGACGGTGGCCATATCGTTCAAGGCGCAACAAAAGCTCTCTAGTTGCTGCAGAGCAGTAAACACTGTTAATGTAAGTGCATTTTCTATCGACTAATCTTATATTTTCTCACAATGGTGATTTCAAGTTATCCAGCCCGGTGAGATGATCGCTGTGAATATGGCTTAAGAAGCAAGCTAATGGGGGACGATGGCCTGAACTTTGGCGGAAGTAATCAACTATAATCATTAGCACTCAAAGCAGCCTATGACTTTTAATGGGCTTGGATGAGCAATAAGGTAAAAACACGGAATAGAATTAGAGATAGTCCACGAAAAGAATATCTGTGAAGCACTCTAGAGCCTTTTGTCTACAAGGACGAGCATCAGGTTGTATGAGATTGTATGAAAAGTATGACCCCCGCCACCCAGATATTTGCACTGCATGAGTGACCAGCCAATACACGCAACAGGAGGTGAGAGAAGAAAAGGCAAACCTCTAATATCTGGAAACTCGGGCATGAACCCGCCGAAGGTTGACATTCTGAAGATTCGCTCTGTTTTGGAAATAGTGAGCTATGATAGTCGCCACAAATATATGTTTGGCTGAAAAGAACTACGAGGTTGATGCAAGAAAGTTACCTCATCGCCAGGCAGGCACGTCAGGCATCCGTATGACCCACTCTACGTGCACGAAAACACGTGCTGTTCGCTTAAAGCGTTCCCCAAAAAGGGGCAAGAAAGAATCTAAATATGGAATGTGTATTGGAGCCCAATGGAGATACCTATCTGTTGAGGGTTCCGCGCGATAGAAATAGAGCTTAGTTTGAGGCGGTGTTCTAGTCGCTTCCTATAATAACGATAGCTAAAGTGGGTTCTTTCCCTCTTAAATTGATTCTTTTAGCTTACAACTAATGTTCCATTCAAAATATTATAGCCCGTAACTACAAGAGCGTGTTCAGGTTCACCACCATATGATCTCTTTTCAACGTTGAATCTATGATTGTTCATTGATGATCGTGCTGTCTCAATCTCTATGTAGCCTTGCACCATAGCTTCGGCTAATACAAAGGAGCGCAGAAATCCTGAACAGGATGATGCTAGATTAATGCAACATACTATAATACAGCTCTTAGTAAGCAGTTGTTGAGTGAACATTGAAAGGCAGTAAACTTTTAGGGCCAGAGCCAAGAAAATCAAGCTCACAAATGTGTTGGTAACAAAGCTTTAAGACCCATACTTTCGTCCCACTAATCTACTATTTACATTTTTTACTCTAACAATTTGACTTCACCATCTTCACCTTAGGTTTATTCAATAACGTCAATATGGCCCCAGGAAGGTTCATTATTCTGCGTCGAGCTCCAAGATTCTCTCCAATGAGTACTCCTATCAAAAAAAAAACTCTACTGGCGGTAATGATTCTCCCCATAGCTCGTTTCCAAAGAGATTTATGCTAATAATATGCATAGACAAAAACTAAGACTCAGCTTCCAGTTGAGCATAAGGCTGAAGAAAGCGACAGCGATGAGTCTAATGACGACGAGCCTAGCGAGATCGAGAATCCTAACCAGCCCAAGGCGACGGAGAAAGAATTCAATGTTGATAAAGACTCAGTGGACGTTCTTCAGCGACATCTAGACGTTATAGCGAGGTATGCTAGAGATAACAAGTGAATGAGCCAGAAAGCGACTGCGATGGCCATCTTCAAAGACCAGATTAACGAAAGGGGTAAGCATTTTGTCAGGTTGGGATATCGAAAGGTAAGCACCTAATACCTCTTTTGATGACACCATTGTTTTTGCTTAAGTGACCCCAATCTCAATTCAATATCACATAGAGTTAACCATTTCCAGGATAAGGAATCAGTGGGCCTAGTACAACAATTAAGAACCAGCGCCGTTTATGAGCGATGTAGTGGCGATCAATTTGGTTGGCGAAAGGAAGACGTGAGTGATATTTAGATTAATGCAGGTTTCTAGCTTTCAGAGAGGAATCCATTCACAACTAGGAATGACTAGCTTGAAGGAATTCAAATGCTAATATCTGATTCTGGCAGTATAGAGATATTTGGGCAAAGCCACCAAGCCGACACAAGATGCAGATAGATCTATTGTTTTGGTCGCTTGCCAGTATTTCAAACATCATCCAAGATATCGAAATCATAATAGAGCTCTCGCCAAAGCTACCAGAGGTTCGTTAACGATTTTATATAACAAGCCATAACACTAACAAGACCCATGGTCGTTTCAAAAAGGCCACTTAGAGAAGCTGACTATGGCCCACGGGAAAATTAGAAAATATTTCCAAGCAGGGGGTGACGAGAGAGAGGAACTTAAGAAAAATATTCAGCAGTACATCAACGGGGACCTAGAGAGTTTCTTTGACAAGCACCAGACTCTACGCCGCAGACAATACGCAGGATAGACGCAGCTCATTGATTGAAGAAAACTTGATATCATATGCACCGTTCGAGATATAACTTCTCCAAACAAATTAATTTCTGTCAGTGTTACTAGACAGTTCTGTCTCGTCCTTCTAATCAAAACAAAGACTATCATCCACCCAGTATCACACTGGGCTTCCACTTAATGTGGACCTCATCTCCTCTGCAGGTGGGCGGGGATATCTCCCTACATCTGACGAGAATTCACCGGGCCTAATTCTGTTATACTCTTGTGAAAATTCTGTTCGAGATAGTGGGGGAGAAGCTCAGAACCCTGGCAAACCATTGTCGACATCACCATTTCTAATCCGAACCCAAATTTCTTGTGTACACTCTTTGTTACTCATCATCAGTGTTCCCGCCAACCTTCTTTTAAATGTCATCCATATGTCCTTATCCCAAGCGCGATGTACTTCAAAAGTTACCAGGTTTGAGAACGGGACGGTGAAGGCTAGAGTGTGCAAACAGGAAGCCGGCAAACTACAGTGCTCAGCATATTTCGAAAAGAAATCATTGGCCTCAGCGGCGTTCCAAAGGGCTCTTATCGATAGCGGATTTTCCCAAGATACACCGCCATTAAGCTCTTGCTGGGCGTAGATATTGGTGTCAAGAAAATGAGTTAGAGCCTCTTGGCGCGCCGTTCCTGGTAGTTCGGCTACCTCTCTGCCATTTGCAGTTGATGTGGAATCTGCTATCGTCTGTATGCCAGGAGTATCTGTTATAGATGCAGGAAAACTAGCTATCTGTTGATTGCTTGCCACAGCTCCTTTGAAGTGCCTTGAGCTATCTTGAAGCTGGACAGCCTGCCGTCTAACATATCGTTCTTGCTCCAATACTCTTGTATTATTTCGCAACGATAAAGGCGGGGTAATATTTCCGGAGTGTGAACTAAGGTTTGCAACTGAGCAACCGCCATAAGCTATGGAGTGTGTTTCATTTAGCCCACAACTTCTCTTCTCAGCTATTACTCGTCCAGGATTGCGAGCGGGCTGTTGTGTTTGGATAATCCATTTGATCGTCTCTGATTTTTTTCCTGGTGAAATGGGGCCAGCTGCTGATGGGGCTCCGCTTGATAATACTTCAAAAGGTCGAGGCTTTAATCTGACGAGTTGCGGTGTAGCACATATTTCACCTGTCCAACTCCTACCACCATATCAGAAAAAAATACCTCTTTAGTATTATCCAATGATGAAAGCAAATTAACGACAATTTTATAATCTTGTACTCACCGTGCGTCATATATAGCGCCTTGAGCACTTTCATGTATGATTGTATTATCAGCGTTTGCATAATCGAGTTTGTGTGAAATCTTCTTCCAGCATGCTTTGAGGCCTCTAGTCTTCTCTATATCTCCAGTATTCGTATATGCAAGGTCTCCATGAGATATCAGAACAGAAGTATGGACGGAAATTTGATTCAGTATCCGCTCTCTGAAAGCTCTATACACCGGAAGCCCTCCCTCCCTTTCAATCTCTGTGCCACGTCTAAGAAGAATTACCAGTCTTAGCAGAAGATATTCCTCATCTTCAATAGAAGATTTGTGGTACAGATCATATTGATGCATAAAACATAGTAGTCTTTGATCTGCTGTTGATGGCCACGAACGATGGCGCTATGTAATAGAGTATTTAGCCCAATCTTTGTCATGAGTTGAGAAACTTACGTTATATAGCCATTCTAGAGTTAGCTCATTAAGTACGCCATCATGAATATAGTTTCGCTTTATTGTTGCTAAGAAGGCGCAAATGCATTGTGGTGGTAAATATGGCTTGTCTTGATCAATCGGCCCAGTCGACCTTAGCTTTTCAAATTTGGTTACCGACTCTTTAGCAGGGAACGGGACACGCCGATAGACTAACCTGAGGTACAATTGGCGAAGCACTCAGGTTCGCAGCCAGAGTGCTCATCTTTGTAGTGGTTTATACTCGGCTCATTATAGTCGTACGTCTACCGTCAAGAGGACAAAATAAAGGTATGTAACAAAGGTTGGCTGCTTTGAACATTTCAACAAGTCGTTGTCTTGACAATTCTGCAACTTAATTTCGCATTACTTTAGGTGGCCAGGCTTTGCAAGCTATGCGGGTTTATGAAGATAAGGGCTAACCAGGCTTTCACAAAATTGTGGTCTCTCTCAATAAGCAGCTGAAAATTGATAGTATTAATCACATATCATTTTGGGGACAAAGCCACCACGTATGGTACTGAGATTTTTTTCAGACAGGGTTTATTGGATTGAATATGATCCAATTTCACCGGTGTGTGTAACCACCTTGGCACATAAGATTGGCTTAAAATCAAACAGGGGGCGGCAACTCGGCTGGTTTGTGGAAACAACCTCTTACAAGCTGCTTGAAACACGCTTTATTATACCTGATATATCATATCGTAAGGAGGCAGCAATATTAATGACTCACTGAGTAGCTGCATAGTTGGCAAAAGCAACGAATAAAAGTAATGATTCCAACCACTCATTGCGCATTTTTAGCAATAATCTGAAACCATACTAGGGCCGGCACGCATATTTTAATACTCTCTCTCATCCATATAAATAGCGGAATGAAGCGGGAACTGATGGCACTAATCCGATCTAGTGAATAGAGCCCGTTACGCACCTAATCTTTCCTTGTGTGCCGGTTTTAAATAGTTATATTCGATAGCTTTCCATATAGTTAGGAAGTGCCAATACATAAACAGAACTCTGTTTCCTTTACTCAGTACTTTGAGGTTTTGCTATTGAACTCAACGGTTGAACTAAACATGGAAACAGCCAAGTTGTCTCGTCCACGGCCAGGACGGGTCATGGCACTTTGCAAAGAACTCGGCTGGGACAGGGAGGAGAAAAGGACTAAAAGAAACCGTCGTTCTTTTCTGGCTAAAGCGACCTTGAAATTCAGAGCAGAGTTTTGCCCCATTGAAGGACGATTCCCGCTTGACCACACGGATCCCATAGCTCAAGAGTGCGCAAAACAATTCTGCGCGCTAGATGAGAGAAATCCTCACGTTGAGGATAGGTTCTTTGATAAAACTCCAGAGGCAATAGAGCAAGGTTTGCCATCATTACCGGATGATCGAGAGCTGTAAGTCTTCAAGTCACAAAATTGATGCAATATAGATGCTGTATGTTAACTTGAGCTACAGGATTATAGATCGCCTGGCACAATTATTTTGTGTACAGGAATACTCCTCTCGGAAGTACAAGCTTCGCCAGAGGGAACACTTGCACAATGATGAGGATGAGTACGTGGACGAGATGGAGGATACAGCTACTAGTCAATGCCTCTCGCCTTACACCACACATATATTTCGGCTGGATAATGACTGGACAAATCACACCAGACTCAGCACAACGGACTGCGTGGCTCCCGCGCATATCGAGACACCTGGGTATGTAATTCATGGATGATAAGAGATTCCTGATCTTTCTATGACTATGCGAAGTTCAACATGATAATTGTATACGATAGCACCCTACCAACCCGCTTACTTCTCGTTAAAATATAATACTGATAATAGCTGACATAATGAGTACAGCATTATACTCCCTGGAAATGAATCCTCCGACACATATCGTGTCCTTGATCAATCAAGCCTAGGTCTCAATAGTATTGTTGTAGACTTTTCTTCAAAGACAACCGCTAGGCGTAATCGTCAGTAAGTCGTCATGTGCTTAAAATGGAGCTAGCGTAGTTTCGTTTGTTCATTGTATTGTTTATATGTACCATGTCTTAGCTGAGCATTTAGGACCAGACCCGAAACTCGATCGTTTTCTGATAAGATCAACCAAGGTCAAGGTAGCGGTATTACCATGCCTCCGAGAACGAATGGAGCAGAGCACAATTATACACCGTCGGAATATAATTCACAAGGGAGGCCAAACATTGAAGTAGCAGCTCTTGGCATGCAGAACTCAATAAAAACGAAGCAGCCTTCTTTAAGGTAACCCCCTAGCGCTGCGATAGAGTCCGGTAACAGGGAAGGTCCAAGCACAGCACAGGTTCATGGTACTTGCGCACCAAACGAGGGTTTTGTTGTACCTGTATTAGCGCATGGTAAGTGGTCATTCTCCACAGCATTGATATAAAAATACTAAACAGGTATCACCACCAGACCGGGGACGTCATAATACTAGTGCGAAGCAGCAAGTAAGCCAGACGTATGAAAATCATTTTCAAGAATGTCTGGTAGGCGATGGAGATGCAGTTTCTTCATTGGAGAGCTCTGGCATATCGTCCGACCAAGAGTCAAGCACCAAACGCCGTCGCCTAGATCCTATTTTCCAAGGTCTGCCCTCTGACGAGCCGTCGGTTAGAGAACGCAGCACAGAGACTACATATGGAGAAGGAGTTTCGGATGGTGTAGGGCAGAAGAGGCAACATGCGGTCCAAGAGAGGCAGAATCTCAAGAGGCCACGCGAACAATTGCGCCAGATTGAACAAACAAATCCCAAAATTAGGTTTGTGATTGAGAATAAAGAAGCCATGGGTAAACTGGACTATTACCCCGAGGTGCCTTTTCCTTCTCACGAAGTCAGAGACACAACCCTAGCAGGATTTTTTGAACTATATTCTAAGCATTCTGACATCGATCTCGCACACCTTCATATGCTTGTTTTCAAAGTTTGCTTCTCTAAAGACGAGGTGCTCAAGGTCAGAAGATGGGAGTGCGAGGATAGCTGGAAAACCGTGAAAGGGAGACTTAGCTACCTGTTCCGAGAAGCGCGGAGAGAGAAGCCGACCAAGTATGATTTCGACGTAGCAGTATATGCTAATGAGCCAAATATACAAGTCGCACAGATTGAGGAAGATAACTATGATGGTCTGTAAATAGACATACGCAGATTATTCTCTTATACAGCAGCAGGCTCCTGCATGCTGGCACTAAATTTCAAATGAAGATCTTACAACGAAGAATCGCAAGAGTACATATGCTCATCTTGCGCTTTAGGCTATGTGTGCCGAACCTCTAGCAAATTTAGCTTTAAAGACACTCGGCTCAAGCCAAGGATATGCTGCAAGATTATTGAATTGATTCTAGGCAGTGTTGTGTGTGCTAGTCTGCTTGCAGTTGACGGAACTGAATGCTCTTTACTCCAATATTAAGCTCTCTCCATTACCCAAGTCCACAAACGTAGGCTCCCTCGAAATATCCAAGCGCACTTTGTGAACATACTCCTTCTCTTCGCTTTGTAACGCTTGTTGCATTGTTATTATTTGCCGATTTAGGAACCAGCTCACGAGGCCGCCTCCGATCTTGATTTCATCATGAGTGGCGATCCAGTACTTTGCATCTAATATCCTTTGTATTCTTAGTCCATTGTGTGCTCCTAGGTTTAACTGCGCTTTCGCAGGGAGTGCAATATCGTGCAAACCATGCAGAAGGGCGAGGGTACTAATGCTGGGCGACGCCGTAGCCAAAATTTCAACATCTCGAGGTGCGACGCCATGTGGTGTGTATATCACAGCCTCAGCTTCAGGTCTGCTATATCTTTAGTATGAGGTAGTATACAGTGGTTGTATTAGGCGATAAAGTCACTCACACGCCGTTGAGAGAGAATGCAACCATAATTGCGGAATGATAGTAGAGTAGATCCCGCCCTAGGTATGCAAGCCGGCTTATCCCAATCCAGGATGGTAATGGATCTTTGGAACTTTCGAACCAGTTGCCAGAAAAGGCCAGAATATCGTGCACCTGAGAGAAATGCCGCCAAGATCTGATTATTGAGGCGGCTTTAAATGTTGCTAAAACTGGTGTTTGTGAAGAGACCTGTATCTCTCAGCAACGGAGACAAATTAGATCATGAAGGTTGTATACCTCTAATAATGTCTCTTTGTGCATATGATCGGTAAATTCGTGTGATATAACAACCATATCCACCCAACTAGCGGAGGATTTGTCGGGAGAATCGTGCGTCACAAGGTTATAAGCACCTGCAAACTGCATATCCTCATCATCGCGTAGTATAGGCCCATGGGCAACCTGCTCAATCCCTTGTATTGCATTATCCACATCTGCAATTGTTTGTACAGCACTCGGCTGCTTGTGCCACTGTTGGCTGAAGAAAGTAGCGACGTCGCTTTGGCCCCCTTTTAGCCATGGGTCTAGCAGAATATGGTAGAATCGTCTATTTTTCGGATTCGGAGCATCGGCGGGATAGGGGACAGACAACAGCCACGTCGTATCGGCATTGAGATGGGTGAGAAGGGGTCGACGAGTAGAGAATGCATCGATTATGGAGTCTCGGAGAGTTGCGTATAGTTGGGCAGATGGTTCATCTTTGCAACTTTTGGATGGAAGCAACGGTGCCATAACACATCCTTCATCATACGTACGGCTGAGAGGGAAGAGCCATAATGGCTACAATGAGAGGAAAACATTGAATGTGCTGCAAGATGTGACGCAACATCTGGCGATGTGACGTTAGAGAAAGCTCTTGGCAAACAAACCTAAACTCAACCTCTTCTGTTTCAAAAATTCAAATTTCCATATATCCCTGCACGAATTTCTGCTAAACAGTAGCCTTACCCGGATCTGATTATTTAAGTCTTTGCAGAGATAAGTTATTCAAGTCAACGTGGTCAGACACTGCGTGTGCTATGCTTATATTTGTTCGAAATCCAGGAATGCTTTTAAGGCTAACTCATATCTGATGAGACAAATATCACAGACTTGACGGCGCTTTGCACAGCTGCCTCTACCCTGAGACTCTACATTTATTCCATATCTCGCTGCATATCTCAGAATTATGATTTTAGTTCAGAGAGTATTCGATAGCCATGTTGGCTTGCTGGCTTCCCCAATGCATGAGATGGTTTCTTTAGTCATCAATGCTTTTCCAACACTGGAGTAGTCATTCATGGGCTGAGGCAATGTAGATTCTAGCTAATAACTCCTCATTGCGTGTGTCTCAGACAGTTAAAAAGCTGATAGATCCCATTCTTGGACCTGCTGTCTGCCTTGAACATATGAAGCACGAGCACACTGGATGGTGTTAAATCTCATCAATATCGTGTCACGACACGGTAGTCCATTGATTGACCGTTTAATATTCCGATACCTGTATAATGGCAGTCTTGCGTACTTTGCAGCCGAACCAAAAAGAAAAGCTCCTGTCCATGTTTAATACAGCTCCTCTTCCACTGACCCAAACAAATTGAAATAAACAATTTACTTCTCAGTCTCAATCTTCAACATTTCCCTTGCTGTCTCCATCGCCATAGTTCTCGTGGTCTCTCGGCCTTTACGTCCGTTGGAAACCTCGGTGAACCTATTTCTCCAAAACACCCACCTGCCAATGCTCAACCGTGCCTCCCCTTGCCAGCGGCCGGGATACATGAACTTTCCAGTATAAACATCCTTGAAGCCTAGAGCCCCTTCCTGATATCTTCGATCCTTGCAAACCTGCTGGTAGATAATTTTCCCTGCGAACAAAAACCAGTTTGCCGTGGCTGGAATCGAGATATCAAGGTCAACAGCATCGTACTCGAGCGCAAGTACGATAGCGTCAAAGCAAATCATGAGCCAATAGCCTTCGCAGTTCAAGAGTGGGTGCATCTCTGAAATAAGCTGAGCCGTGAAAGAGGTAGCGGCGTACCAATCCTTGCCATTTCGCTCATTTTTTGTTCTTGCGAACTTTTTGACGTGAGTAACGTAGAAGATGTCTGGAATGGGAAATCAGCCAGTTTCCTTTGCAATAGGTTGTATCTTAGCTTGTCGTACGGTTCAGCTGGTAATCCCAATTGGAAGCCCAGCTCGGCAACAGCTTGAAAACATCACCTTGCTTAACTGGCATGCGACCAATAACGTCCTCTGGAATTTTTAGATCAGGAAGGCTCCGAATGGAAAGAAGAAGGGCAATAACTGTTTGTTGATGCAGAGGTAGGTTGACTGCCGCGTCGTTGAGAAAGCAAAAGGTGTCAGAGAGACATGATTCAACCTCCACTGCATCGGAGGCAATTGAGGTGTTATGTGTGATGTATTGCGAGGTTTCCTCGACAGTTATCTCGCCTTGAACCAGAGCCTGAAGAGCAAGTATCTCATCAGCCTTGAAGGAATTCACTGCATAGTTTTCTGCGTCTTTCAACTTTTCCACGAAGTAACTATGACTATCGTGCGACATGGTGCCGGTGTTGCCGATGGCTTTTAAATTAATGACTGGGAGATAGACTTCATGTCTGATAGGGCCTTTTGAGAGCGCAAGCAAGTAATCCAATCCAAGTTCAAACGCGTCCTCTGTCATGATTAGCGTTGTAGCTCAGCCTTACGGCAGTGAGAAGGTGAAGATTACCTGATAATAGTTCTATCAGTAACAAGTGCTCCTTTATACAAATACACATACTAATTTAGGAGGACAGAGAGTTGATCTACAGCTTAAGTCCATCACCAGTTTGTTTAGCTTTGTGGAATGTCTGAGCTTTTTTTTTCGAAAGCTTGCATATTAACAGAGAAGTATAAGAAGAAATATATTTGCCTCAAATCCGGCATCGCCCCAAGCTCCTCACTCAAGGTTTAAAAAGATGAAAAGGAATGCTTTGTTCTACTTGATATACTATAGGCTCACCATCTCATATTCTACAAGCTTTAGATGTCCCCAAACATTCTCTCGTAGAGAGAACAAGTTTTGTTATGTTTACTTTCGCCCAAGTTTATTAAAGCAGAAGGTAGCAGAAGATGATTACTCATCAGCACGCTCCAGCGGACTAAGGCGAATTGCCCTAATTATGGGTTCTTTAAGAGTAAATGGGTTCATTAAAGATTGTCTCGCTTCTTGCCTAATTTTTGGAAACTATATTGAAGATTTGCGTTACCCACAGAGCCCTACACATAGTTCTCCGTTTTACATCTTTCACCAAGGAAAATACCACAAGCATCCAGGCATATTCCAAATATACCGCCCCTGCAGCATTCAAGCCGACAATTTACTCCTTCTTAATGATGAGGGCTGAGGTAGGATACAAGCCAAGCTCAGGGTTCAGATATGCCGCTTCAACAGGTGCATCTTCCTCGCGCTTCGCGATATATAGATTTCCGTTCTCATCCTTCTTGATGATCAAGGCCCTGAGAGGGTAGAGGCCATTTTCAGCGTCAACATAGGTGGCATCAAGCGGAGCATCTTCTTCACGCTTTGCAACATAGAGATCGCCATTCTCGTTCTTCTTGATGATCAAAGCTGAAAGAGGGTAAAGACCATTTTCAGGATCAAGGTACGTCGCTTCAGCGGTGGTCTCTACATCTCGCTTGACCTGAAGGCAAATGTTATTCAGTATCAAGTTAGGTTACGGCCGGGCCAACGAACGTTCATAGGAGCAGCAACAGCCTGCGAGATGAACAAGGCTAGAGCGGCCAGAACAAGCTTTGAGGTGGAAAGCATATTGCGCAGTGATTTCAGGCTCAGTGATTAATAGCTTTAGTAAATGAACGAAGAATTTTCTTGAGAACTGAGAGAGCCTAACGCAAACTGATGGCTGTATTTGTACTTGGAGGCTACTTAACCCCACCCACTCTATTCTCGCCGTCAGTCCTCCGTAGTGGTATTGAAATGGCTTTTGCACACACGCTATGTCCTCGTTGAGGGGCGGTGTCGAATCAGGCAGGTCAAACGAGTATGGCGTATATTGTGATCTTTCTAACGGTTGAGTAGATCTGTGATCACCTTGTTTTGAACTCCGATTGGCTGTAAATATGATGGGACACGATCGCCGAAACAAGGCACCGATCAGAACAGCAAATGCTAGATAGCTATTGAAACAAGGGATTAGCGTTTTAAGTACGAGGCCGCAGTAAGCGACTATTGCTGGCCGCGCTATACTTCCCCCGTTGCAGCCCTTTAATACCCTAGCTTGGTCTTTAGCTAGATTCCCTTGTAGAAATGTACTCGAAGGAGCGAGGAGCTTCAAGATGATTATGCACCGGCATTAGCAACCCTTCCTCTTAAAGAAGGTTCTACATACTCGTGAATAAAGTTGGCGACAAACAGTGACATCGCCCTGTTTAAAGCACGACTGCGGCGTACTCGCACTGCTAGGAGTGCCTCACGGCCACTTGCTGCATTATAAAAATCCGGCTTAAAGCACGATTGCGGCGTACAAAGTAGGCTCGATAATATGATTCCTCGCTTAACTTATTTTGTCCAGCTTCCATATCAGGATCTTGGCGCCACATGATACAATGATATTGACCAGGTTTAGATGACCTTTGTCAGAGTTAGCAAATATTTAACCATCTCTTTCACTTTTCTACCAGATAAATTTCGACATCTTGAAGGTTTCTCGCTCATCTATGCCTTGAGATGCGGAATATTGCCTAGAAAAACCACGATAAATGAAAAAAAAGTGTTGAAATGCGATCGCCGGATTCAAACGGGCGCTCTTCAGATCTCGAGGATGATGAGACCCGAGGATTTTTACAAGAAAAGAGATCAATACGATACCAGGAGCCAAAACTTTCGCCCTTAAAGCAGCCATGGGCGTTGTTCATCATATTCTCTAATATTACCTTATTCATCACCAGTGTCGCTCTTTTTGGCACCTGGCTCTACCATCAATACTTCCTCATCAACCCTGACTTGCGTCGTGTGACAAGTTATAGTGCGCCTGTCCCAAGACATACACTTAAGATGAATGAGAAAGCTGATATGTTCAATCAGGCCCCATCATTGACATGGTGGATCTCGAGCTCAAAGTTGAGAAAATCAATGGCACTCTTTTCCCACACCCTGATGGTTCCATCGCGCGAAAGATGCCGAACAATGCATCAGATGCGATCTGGGCTGAGTATGAGCTCACCAGGGTCATTCCAGTAACGGCGAATGATCTGAGAAAAATGGGAGCAGATGTCGAAATAGCCGTCAAACTAGAGGATGATATTTGGGGCCTTGGTGACGATGCATATGCCGCGATTTTCGATGTCTACCACCAACTACACTGTATAAATGCGTTACGGAGAATAGCCTACGCGGACTACTACAGTTCGCCTATACCAGATGCGACTCACGAGACGTTGAGAGAGATCCACGTCAATCACTGTATCGACATACTACTGCAAGGAATACAGTGCAGTGGTAATGTGAATCTGATTCCTTTGACATGGCGACAGACGCAGTTACGGCCATTCCCTGAGATGTGAGTGATGTTTGTTTGGCATGCTAAACGGGTTTGGCTTACGATATATTAATCAGGTCTATCAACCGGAAGTGTATCAATTTTGACAAGTTGACCGAGTTTCGGAAGGAGAAGTCGATCGATATGGATAAGTACTCGCATATCTACAACAACACAAGGCCACCAAACGTGGTGCAAGGCCCGCCAATTTACGGCTTTGCTGAACACTTTGGAGAAAGCGCCGTTAGGCACTGGAACGCAAAAAACCCAGGTCGTAATGCATCATGGGTAAAAGATAGCTAGAAAAGAAATAAAATAATTAATATACGTAGAACATAAGAGGCACAGTGTCGTATGGTCCTTCGACTGATCAACCATTAGGCACCAGTACTGTAGTGTTTCATTTTAGTATTCTGTCTGGTTTCTTAGCTGGACTGTATCTAGTTCCGGTCTTTCAAGGTAGGATATTACCAAGAATAAAGAATTAGAACGATGTTTACAAGAAACACATTCGCTTTGCTTACCATTTTTATTGCACTTAGTGTTAGCGGGGTCATTCCCGAGGAGAGTAGAATGTGGCCAGGACATACCTGAGCTGGAGGCTGGGCCATGACCCTTTTCTTAAGCACATCTTGTCACCTTCTGGGGCCATATCCCGAAAGATCACAGGCCACAACTTTAGACGCTCCATCCAATCAGTTGCCACCAGGACTGCCGAGCTGGATTCACCTAAGGTTGCCGCCATGCATTTCTAACAGCATGTTTCAAACAAGCGCTGATTACGGCGCAGCCCAACAGCTTATTGTATGGGATACCTTGGCTCTGCTGGAATGTCAGAAGATTATCAGGCTCCAAGCTCTACAATTACTGAAGCGGAGAAGAAAAAAGTATCTTACTCCTTGGATGAGAAAATGGTAGCTTTCCGTTCCATTGTCGCCTTCGACGAGGTGACAAACGAGGATATAGTGACTATCACTCGTACTATGGTAGGTCTCTCTATACCACACAAACTGCTCGGTGCCTTTTCTCACGAGTCTTTTCTTGCTCTAACTTGCGATCTAGATATTTATATATGCAGTAAGCAGATGCGTCTATATTTTGCACTTCCATCCCCTCTCCAAATTTCCGGGCCTGCAAATAGCAGCGTTCTCAAATATTTGGTACGGCTATCATTGGCAAGTAGATCCATCCATATTAAAAGTTTCTGGAAGAGACGTCACACGCTCATCATCATTTAGGCTTTCGGGGCGGTATCCATGGGCGATTGAGAATGCCCTCAGCAAGTATGGGGATGTCGTACGCGTTGCACCCAACGAGCTTGTCTTTCTAACGCCACAGGCTACACCTGGTGAGTGGTCTAAGAAAATTCTAATACAGAGGAGCCCCTAATCCATGGCGTAATGGAGACATTTGTTCCTCGCACCAGAGAGGTAATGGGGCGTTCCTTAAAACGGACTTCAACAATCGCGGAAAAGATCTTGGTGGCCTCGTTTGGGAGGGAGATCCAGTCCGGCACCAAAAGGTCGCGAAGAAATTTGCTCCGGCATTTAGTAAACGGTCAATCGGAGCCATGGATCCTTTCGTCCACCAGTATGTGAGCACTTTTGTGGAGAGAATGAGACAGCTGGGCGAGGCAGCTGACGGTGTTGGGCTCGTTGACTGGACTACTTGGTTGGCCATGGACTTATCGGCAGATCTCTCCTGGAATGATAAGATGCACGAGATGAGAGACAGTAAGCTGTTCCTTAGATTACTCCTTACGGGATCTAGAGACTAATGCCTTAATCTTACAGTGGAAAACTCCACCCAGCTCGAAGTTGTCCTTGGTTTCAATGTACTTACTACGTCATACAAGTCTTCAAGCGCTTCCCTTAATCAAACCAATCCAGTGCCTTTTCGTTCATTTCGGCAAACTTAAATCTCTCGCTGAAGCAGAGAAGATCACACGCTTAAACATACAAAAGCGTGTAGACGGAAGGAACGATTTAGAGCACTCCGATTTCTTCAAGTATCTTGTTCCTGCTGATAGCCCACTCCCAAAAGACCCACGGGAGCTCACTCATCTAGGCTCAGTGTCGTTACAGCTTATGTTTGCGGGATATGGTCCCATGTCGGATTGGTTCTATGCTACGTTAATTCATCTACTCGAGGAGGTTGAATCTTATAAGCCCCTGACTGAGGAAATCAGAAATGCTTTCACGAGCTATAATGACATTACCTCTGGAAGCTTGGCATCCCTCCAATACTTGCATGCATGCCTAGAGGAATCACTCCGAGTGTTTCCAAGCAACTCTACTGGGCTACCACGTCTCAATCCTGGTGCGGTGGTCGATGGTCATTATGTTCCTGGAGGGGTAAGAGCATCTCCTTATGACTACATGTCATTTTTTTTCTACTATACGTGTAGTTGGTTGATCACTTCCACTAAGTTTGTCATGACAAACTCACGTGCAAACAAGCATGTTTGCCTTTGGACGGAGTCCGCGGCCGCAACGTTGGCTCGCATCAAGCCATCCGCTTTATGATTCGAAATATGCGAAAGATGACCTCAAGGGTCAGTATCCCTTCAGCATAGGTCCGAGACACTGCTTGGGCAAGGAGCTGGCGTGGATGGAAGGGATGCTATTTTTGGCCAAAGTTCTTTGAATGCTCGACGTGGAAAAGGTGCCAGGGCAGCAGGTCAGCTTGGAACATACACCGCGCCACTTTGGGTTTCGGATCAAGCCTGAGCTCAAGGTACGGTTTATGCCGGTGCAGAGAGAATAGATGAAGAAGGGAGGGACGGTACTGTATGCATCAAGCGAGTACTTCACCGCCGTGGCTGAACAAACTTCATATGGAATATAGACACAGGGATGAACCGGAAAGCGCTCGGAGTTTTAGTTTTGGAAGAAGCCTTGAGGTCTCTCGAGAGCTGGTTCCAATTGCAAAAGCTAACTGATGATTCAAAGATAACATGATCATGCAGTTTAGTAATCTCTGGAGAGAAATATCGATCAAAGACGTTCCCATCACATGCTCAGCCTTGTTCAGAGTTTTCAAGCCTCATGTTTATGACCTTCCCAACTTGTGGGCGGAATCTTTAAGTCTCATTTTATGCCAAAGTTTTTTCTACTTACGTGGGTTGTCGGTATCTGCCAAGTCGGAAAGCGGAGTGCATCGCATATCTTGGCAGGCACGTGGAACCTGATAGCAAAGATAAACATTCGGAGGATTAATGTAATTGACAACAGCAAGTTTGGATCAGATAGCGTTCTATGCGGCGGCCCCGTTTTGGCTGTCTCCTCCGAAGGCTGATACTAATGAGGGAGAAATATACTCTTTGAACGATGGGGAGGCGGGTATTCCCCTCTCCTCCGCTTTCTTATCATGGGCTGACTCCGTAACGCCAAGATGCGGCCCCTTGGCGAGATAGGCATGAGAGTTACAGTACTGTAAGCATGACAAGGCATGACAAGGCTGTCCCCAAATCTTGTCAGCGACGATCGCTTCCCTCCAGACAGTCGTTTCCTGCATCTCCTCGAATCATACATGGCCATACCATGCCGTAAGGCTATCTGCATGTACTGTACAGCCTTGGCACCACTCAACATACTTTCCAGCCCGCCCGAACAGCCATCCATCGCCGCTCTCCGCCCCTCGTGCCTCGTCAACTCGACGAACAAGCTTCCATATCTACGATGGAATGTCTTGTCGCCTTCTAGATCAAGACTTGGGGCGAGGCTGACCTTTCTGAGTCCCTGTGCTACCCATGTTATGAAAATATTCACATATTTATCGTAGAACTCTCCGCACGATGACCATGCTCGATTTTCTCGTCTTTCCTCCAATTGCTTCAATATCGGGTCAATTGAACTCGCAGTCATGAAGTTTACACAATCTTTGTCGCTCATTTCCGCTGCCGTTGCGGTTGCGACAGCCGAAGACGCCTTGTTTAGTAAACGCTCATTGAACAAGCGCTTCATTGACGAGCAAGGGAATTACAACATCTCCTTCTTCCACATCAATGATGTCCATGCGCATCTTGACGAATTCAGGTCATCGGGGACGAACTGTACTAATCCTTCGGCTGGCTGCTTTGGTGGATACGCTCGTGTATCGCAAAAACTTAAGGAACTTCGACCTGGACTGCAAGACAGTTTATTCCTGAATGTTGGGGATGAATTCCAGGTTCGTGCGCTCCCCTTCGCCGCTCGTATGTGCTTGGGTTTTTGGGAGGCTAATTGTCTTAGGGTACTCTGTATTACAATTACTATGGGGGCGAGAAGATTGCGGAGACCATCAATCAGCTCGGCTTTGATGGTATGACTTTGGGAAATCACGAATTCGACGGCGGCGATGATAAGTTGGGAGCTTTCCTCGAGAACTTGACCTTCCCAATCATCAGCGCCAACATTGTTTCGGATCACCCAGTTCTCAACAAAACCATCAAGCCATTCCACATATATGAGGAGTTTCAATTGGCCGTTATTGGTGTTACCACTGATGAAACTCCCTCTATTTCTAACCCTGGTGATGGTACTCTGTTTTCCGATCCCATTGAAGCGGTTCAAAACACAATCAACCTAATCAAGAGCACTACCAACATTACGCGTATTGCAGCCATCACCCACATCGGGTATGAAGAAGATCAGAAGCTGGCTAAGGCAACAACCGGCCTACAGCTCATTATGGGTGGCCACAGCCACACACCCCTAGGCAACTTCACTGGTGCTCAGGGGCCATACCCAACCATCGAGACAAACAAGGATGGCGACGAAGTGTTTATTGTCACTGCGTAGGTTTTCTGTACTTTTTGCACATGTACTCCTTCTAACCATATCGATAGTTATCGATGGGGTGAATACCTTGGCTACATTGATGTTACCTACGACCCAAGTGGCAAGATCCTGGCTTACCACGGAGCTCCAATCCACATGGATAACAAGACTGCTCAAGACCCTGAACTCGAGGCCCAAATCAAGGAATGGGCTTTGCCATTCCAGGCATTTTCCAACCAAAGGGTTGGAGATTCTAGCGTAAACCTAGATCAGACTCTCTGCCAGCGCCAGGAGTGTCTACTCGGTGACTTCATGGCCGATGCTATGTTGTCTTACCGCCTCAATATCTCTAAAACCGCTGATTTTGCTCTGATCAACGCTGGTGGTATTCGTGCTACTATTGACGAGGGAGTTATTACTCGGGGCGAGGTCCTGACTTCTTTCCCCTTCGGCAACGCGGTTGTGGAGATCAAGATCAGCGGCGATGAGCTATGGAAGACCCTCGAGGGTGTCTACACAAAGATCAACCAATATAACCAAAAGGTCGTGACATCTGCGGTCCAGGTCTCGAAGGGTATCACCATCGAATACAACCCGACTGCTAACAACGGCTCAAAGCTTGTCAACGTCACGGTTGGTGGCAAGCCGCTCGACAAAGCCGCAAACTATAGCGTTGTCACATTGGACTTCTTGGCTGGTGGAGGCGACAACATTTTCCAGAAGAAGACTGATTTCGCTACTTTAGATACACAAGATCAGGTCCTGACGAACTACATTATCAGCCAAAGCCCGGTGAACATTACCTTAGATGGGCGTATTAAGGCTGTCAACGGCACCACGACGACTCCGACCGAGACAGCTACAGGTACTGGGGCTGGCACGCCAGCAGCAGCAACGAGTAGCCCAAGTGGTGGAAGCATTATCGGGCAAAACATGTGGCTATTGTTGAGTATCGTGGGACTTGGTTCCGCACTGTTGGTCATGCTATAAAAATGATGTAATTTATCTTTAGCGTGCTTGTAAATAATGAAATAAAGAATAATATACCCTGTATCAGAGGAGCTATTCTTCCCAGTCAGGTGAAATATTTTCAAGGTAATGCACAAGTCATAATGGCGACAAAGGTAGTTGCAACATTCGGGCGGGCAACAATCGAGATCTGTCTTTCAAAATTCAGAAACTATCTGTTGATAGTTCCATAATTAGGCATGGAGAGGAATTCAATGGAACTGTATTTGGAAGCCAGAAGAAACTCGTCTAATCATTTCATTATCATCCACTCATGGAAATCACCGAAAGGTTCCGGGGAATGGCGGCAGCGCACCGCGTATGCATTGGAACTATAGCGTGCTCATACGCATTAAGCTACACCCTCTTATAGCATATTAAATTATATCCCAAATAGAATGTGGTAGTAACAACCCTTAAGTCTCAACGATCCGGCTGTCCGAGCGAGACCGGCGGGCGTGTTGATCGTTTTTCCGTCATATAATTGTTATCCTACATTCTTTTGCCCGCTCCATTACGTCAGCATGATACATACTCCCGAAGGCGGCGTGTGCTTGAAATACCCCGATTCTCTCGAAAACCGAATCTTGGCCGGTAGGTTTGAGAACGAGGCATGTACCTGGAAAGATCTGCAATAATGAGAGCTGTGTATGGTCCGGCAATTGACCGGCAGCGCGGTTGCTCAGAATATAGTCTGCATAGAATGGAACACTAAGTTCGCCGAGAGCAGGGATGTTAATGCGCAGCTCGTACCTGAGTGGATTTGGTTGCATTTTTGGCCAATTTCGCCCCTCGACGTATACAGAGTCGAAAACATATTCCAAGGTGACGTCTTGTAAGTATCCAGTCAGAGATAGCTCACCAGCATGTACTTCACCGAACCTATTTTCACCCTTCGCTTCCGTGGTACAGGATATATTATTGAGTGACCTTGCAGGCATTGGCTGAGGGTGATGTTGAACGTGAATACGCCCACTACGATTGAACGAAGTTCCCACGGAGTCGCTTGATATTAACTCTTTGGTATAATTTATCGCTTCTTCCAAAGTCCAGTAGCTGACACGGGAAGTGACCGAAACCCATGACCAAGATGGACCTCTAGTCTCTAAGGGTCTGCCAGAATCAAGTTGAAGCTTATCTACTCTCCACAGGAGATCAGCGGAGATGGTGTCAGTCCATAAGCCTGCAGCATATAACTTTAGAGAGCTCGAAGTGAGCTGGGCAAGACCCGAAAGGGCAGGTAGATAGTCAGAAGGTTTCGTTAATTTTAAAGTCGAATATCTCTCGACATTCCGGTGCCATTTCTCCGAGAACTTCATGGTCGAAATCCAATTCTCGAACGTCAAACTATGATCTTCTTGAGTCGCGGGGTTAGTGGATGTAGTTTCATCTTCGGAATATGTTTCATCCAAATCTGACTCATCTAAGTATCTGTCCTCAGGCAAAGCTTGTTCATTAGGGAACAGGTGTGGATACATCAGTCTTACTGCTCGACGGTATAGTGATGGTTTGCCTCGGGGGCGTTTAATAATATTATCCTTAATACTTTCAAAGTCTGGATCTAGGTCTAATTTAGTGCTGGCCAGTTGGCTTTCACTTCCGCATTCACATGTTATCACACATTCACACTCCCATAACAGCTCTCGACGACAGAAATAAAGTACCCTGGGGGAGAGAATTCGTTCCTGGAATACCCAACCACGAGTAAGAAGAGGAGCTTGTTGCATAGATGCCTCGGTTGGAGGGATGATCCAGTGGTCCAGTTTTCTGCGAACAAATATCGGCGGGTACGCTTCTGAAGCCGTAAGTTTGAATTCTTTGCTAGAGATCTGGGTTTGCATGAAACAGCCTTCCGAGTCATTGGCTGCGGCAGCTGCCGCTAGTGTAATATATGAGTTTTGATATATATTGGCCATTTTCGAAGATTAAATTTCCAAGTCGGATTCTGAGTCCTGTATAATGCATAGGGCATCAATCCAAAGATAGTGAATATTCAGGCTAATGCAATATATGATGCTATCTTGGAACGTCTTTGGGATTTCATTCTAAGGGATATGAATCTGCCGAGTCTTGAGGGTGCTCAATGTTGTGGTGCAGCTCTGCTGCGAGCCCCAGCGATGGCTCAGTGTTGCGTAGCGGCCATATTTTGTCTCATTCTCCTCGAGTCTGACGATCGGATGGCCATCTAAAGGGGCTTCAAGGGCCAAGATTCTAAATGGAAGTCGATCTTCGCCAATGGACGGACAATCTTCATGATGATGGAGGCATTCACTAAGAAGGGAGTTCACCCAGCTCATACTTTGCGGACCTAATGGATTGCCATTCGTAAGCGATACAGGTTTGATGGCCTGCCAAGATCGAGCATAAGAATCTAAACTGTACGTTAACAGGGACCAAATATCTTCAATTTAGCCAGCACACCATTTTGAGAATAAAAATACTCAATAACAAGTTTTGGTCTATCATCAATAAAATAGACCTGGATGGAAAAGGTCTCTTGGTTGGTAGCAAGACCGTAACCACACACATGCGCTACATGTTTCTCGAAAGACCACATATTGTTTTCAAAACAGCGAATCCCTTCAAGAATGAGTGAACAGCTAACGCACCCGGTCTTAGATATAGATGTCTGCAGCTCATGAGGTTTGAAATCGAGTGCTAGACGGGCCGCGCCTTTCTTCTTTTGAAGATCCTGACACAGCGAGCACGGGGCGATTTTTTATATTTCACGAGGGAGTGCCATGTCAGGAAGTGTTGTGGAGACTCTGACAGTGTTGTGGTCAAGTCGGGCGAAGAGAAGGAGGTCACTGCACGTGATATTAAAGCGGGCAGGTTCTTAATTGGACCTTCAAAGTTGTCAGCGTGCATAACAATCTTGTTGCACAACACGAGCGGCGCTATTAGAGATTACCTGTACTATTCTGGTAGCAGACTTCCGGTGTCAGACCCGTATTATAGTTTATGATATTAGAGTAATAACAGTTGAATAAAGCATATTCATCTAGCTAAAGAGAAAGAATAAAGGTATGTAAGAAATAATAAAATTAGTGTAAGAAGCTGAAGAAGCGTTAAGCTATAACAAATAACTACACCTAGCGGTTTCACAAACACTATTGTAAGTTGTACAAACCGCTTAGCAATCACTTGTAATAATTGTAAATAATTTTTAGGATAAAAAAAGCTCAATAATAATTGACAGACAACCACCACAACTACTGGATTTTCACCTTTTTAAATGTGTTAACTATTTTCACAAATAACGTTCGCAATCTCTGATGATATCATGGGCCGTCGGTCTTGGCACTTTAACTAAGCAAGAAACCTACTGGCACGGCGGCTCAACTACGACTCAATCATAATTACCTGCACCGCCTTTATTCAGCTTCTCTAGATTATGCCCACAGTTAGTTGCGCGAACCTAGTACCCAGTTTTAGGTTCCCCACGCTTATGAATCATGGCTTTCGCCCTCTGCCTTGCCTTGAGCAAGACATGTCATCTTCGTGTAGTGAGTGCCGCCGGGGGGGTTCCCAATTTCGAGATCCACAACCCTTTGGTCACTACACCTCTGGATGGTAAAAACACCCTCGGGCGGCCATTGGCTGCGCAAGTTATGACGCAAAGCGTGTCCGTCTCCTGAGTCTCTGTTGTACTGTCCCGTTGCATCCCCCCTTTGCTTGGAGATGGTTGGTCTTGAGTCCTCTGGTGCTCATTTGCTTGAGTGCTTGGTGATTTCGAATATTCAATCTCGTAAAACCACTTCATAGAATGCTGTGATGTCCTCACGATGACAAGGTGAAATAATTTCGGGAAGCAGTTAGCCTGTCCCTTAAACCGGCAAGATAATACTGAAATCGTACCCCGATGGAAGGACATAGACCAGAACAGTACCTAGAAACAAATGGTTTAGTTACAATGATTTGGCTACCTGTTCCAGAGGTTCTTAGAATGAAGGCCAAAGGTAGACGCAGGCACCTCTGTTAGAGAATGAGAATCAAACCTAATGAGTCAGCTATTTCTGAGACGTTACAAGTATTAATCAAGTCTGAAGATAAAGCTCCAGCCGATTCAACATCGCCCACCTCACCCTCAAACTTCTTGCTCAACTGCGTAGCGTCACAATTAAAGCCTCGGAAACATTCAATGCTAGCAGCGACAGGCTTATCAGCCTAGGCAACAGCATGGTCAATTTAGTGGTCTTGGTCCTTCTTTCTCCTTGTCGACTCTAGACAGTGAGCACCGATCATTACAGTTCAAGATGGAAGAAGATTGCGAATTCGTCAGTACCGTCGTCCGCAACCAGCAACAGCGACCGGTCCGAAGCACTAGAAACTAGTCACTGCTTGTGCAGTAACGTTAGATTCGCATTTAGCGTGACTTGATGAGTGTCGCGACTTGAATGTGAGTGAGATTCGTTACTTCGTCCTTTCCCTTTAGAGGATACTGTCTTGACTGTTGTATCTGGAGTGATTGGCTGGACTCTTGGTTAGCTGTTTGGTATTGCTGGTTCATCAGCGAAGCCAGAACCTTTAAATCGTAGGGATAATCCTGAGCGTGAAGAAGCCAGGTCCGAATCCTGCTCAAAAGCCAAAGTTTAAGTCAACTGGTAGCGTGTCAATGACAGAGCAAATTATTCAAAGTGCTTCGGAAGCCATAATTCATAGACGATGCGGATAAATGTGTTTGCTTTCAACCTCCTATCCCTTTTCTACGCTGGTGAGATGTTGAATTCTGCAATTGAATGCTAGTAAAACCTGGCATCTTTTCCATCAATTACTACATAGTGACCTCAATTCCTTACATCTACATCGCTGTGGGAGACTGAGAAGCTATGGATATCTCGATGTAGCTCATTCTCTCGGCCCACTAAGCGGAAAAGCGTGCGTAAAACCACGTAAAATAACAGACAGAGTGTGGGCATTTTGGCAATTAGTTTTGGTGCAGCCCTACATCGACTCACTCTTATTACTGATATGCTTTATGCAATTGTTCTTGCTACCGTACCATCGTAGGCGTGTGAGAACTCACCTCAGAAATTTTAGCAGCTCTTATGCCATTACAATTCGCATCGACGGAGCGAGCCAAATCCCCAAAAGCTATCCATTTAGGAGCTTGGTTTACCTTTTGTTATTACTTAATTTAAAGAAATTCAGACTCAACTATGTTTTCATGCTATGATCCGAATGGCCCACAAGGACTTCGTTGTAACGCCTCAAGTAGGGATCACGGCAACCGAGTGGGAGGCTCTGACAGTGTGAAATAACGCTTGAGTCGTATTGGATAGCTGAAAGGGCTGCGATCGTCTGAAGAGAGAAGAGAGGAGGGAAGAAGGATAGCTAAGTAGGTGCCTGAGGCTCCCAACATTCATCCTGCGTTAAGTTGAGTTATGAAACTTGTTCAATGTATGCAATTTATGAAAACAATGAGAAAGGCTTTGTCCTCTCCTCAATTGTGCATAAGGCTTTTCTTAAGGACTTCTGAGTTGTAAAATAATCAAGTTATCTCTACATGTTGATAAGGCAGCTCTCCGAAAGTTCCTTTCCAGAAACAGTGCCCGCCCAATTGCGTAATGAACTCGGCACCCGATCATGTTGCCGTACCTTTATCAATCCCTACGTCTTCGAGGATGTCTCGGCCAATATCATCTGTTAATTCCTGGGTGGTTGTAGGAATTGAGACGCATGGGTACCGCGACACACTTGCAGACGTATTCTCCTACCCAAAATGAGTACCAACAACCTATTTTCTAGGTTGCAAGTAATCATTTTTCCCAATAGGAACACCCTCCTTCCTCAACAGCGCAAAGGCTGTAACGAAATGGAAAAAGAAATTTGGGATCGCAAACTTCAGGACATAACTTGATCCCGTGAACTTCGTCTCCCCGGACCTAGTCTTAAACACTATCTCCGCATCTTCCTGACCATCGAACGCAGACTGAGGTACCGCTTCCAGGAAGGCGATTGTCTTCTGGATGCGTGCTTGCAGGGCGGGGAAGCTATTCTCGTCGTCTGCTCGACCACACCTAGAGTCAGCTTGCTTGTTCATCGTGTTCATTGTGTTATGTTGTTCTAGATTGGAATCTGCCCGATTATAAATTTTGAAAGGCTACATATGTCTTGGATCGAAGCGTCATCAATAATTATGAGAGAGGAATGTAGTGCGAGAAGCCAAACTTACCTGCCCAAATGACGTTCTCAACCTTGCCGCCGCTAAGGCGTGTCGCGAGACCCTTAGAGGTGTCACTGACGCGCTGGATTTGGTAGGTGAGTGGCTGCATATCAGCTATGAGGCGGGAGTTGAGGAGCTCGGAAGCTTTTTCTTCGCCAACATGATCGATACCTTTCGTAAGCAGAGAGGAGAGGATTTTGAGATTGGCGACGAACACTGGGATGGAGATCTCGTAGAGAGAAGGCATTGTGAGGATATGTGACGATATCTCTCGCTTTGAAAATGAAGAACAAGTTGTGCTTGATGAGGCTCCAAAGCTGGGAAGGGATGTTAATTATATATTCACACTCAGGATAGAGTTACCGTGCGGTGAAGAGAGTATTTATCATCAGTGGTTCATCTTCTACCTGAAGTTGCTTGAGGAGCAGCGGGGTAAGTGTTTCACAATGTGTCATAATTATACTTTTCTGGCGCAAATGGGGCGTTACAAGCTGAGATGATTGTATGGCTTACAAATTCATGCTCGAAGAAACGGGAAGCTAAGACCAAGTTACCATTAGCGTCGGGAACTCTGACTCGCCAGATATAGGGGCTCCAAGCGAGAAAGATCCACCACGTTATAAACCGATCACGTGGCTCTTGCCTGTGAGGAACAAATATCTTTCAAAAACTTTATGGTAAGATATGCTTAATGCGTTATTCTGGCAATGTAATCAATGCATTAGAGCATCGGCATCTGTAGTCCTCAAACCTGCAAGAAGAAACCTGGTATAGAAATGCTTGTTTGACCATCATTTAAGTGATGCGAAAGAGTTGCTGTTCTGGATAATAAGTGAACATGCACAGAACTAATTTCGCACAGTGCTGAAATACAGGCTGCTTCTATGATATGCCTAGATACATAGATCCAAGTTGATGGGAGAACGGTATATGAACGGTTGCACAAGAGAATAAAGAAAACTGTATAGCTATAGTAAAAACGCAATTCATGAGAGATCGCAAACAATAACATCATTAATCAAGCCTTGAACTATAAAATTCTTGTATTAGTTATTTGGAATTTCTGGGGAACAATGTTTGGTGATGCGCATATATCCTCGGAAAACTCGAGGTCTGGTTATTGAAAATTTCCTTTGAGGACTGGGCTTAAAGGATTCGAAAATATGTGCATGGCTTTTTGCTCCAAAGGTTCAGGGAGCCTGAAAGACGATTAAGTATAGGTTCCGTAGTCCCCCAAGACGTACCATCATGCAATTCTCGCCGATCAGGTAAACTACCATTTGCAATTCTGTTGGGCGGCCCGGAAGAAATCCCATTCGTCACTAGTCCCATTCTTTACTGATGTCAACAGTAATTAAGGACTGCAAGATGCCCTGACTTGCGGAGTCGTATATTCTTCCCTCATGCGGATTTGATCAAAAGAGGACCCAGAACCGTTAGGATAGCGATGTTCCGCATATGCATGAACTGATCCTGCCCCCCGTTTTCGTACAGAAGCTTCGTGTCGGCAATACCTGCCCACGTCCAACACAAGAGAAAGATTCCAAGAGCTTTCCTCTCGCCCAGCAGAGTCATGAGCCAAACGAAAATTCCGGCGCCAAGGTTTCGACCGGTGGCGGACGGGAAGAGGATGACCATCTCATCAGTTGCTTTAGGAAAACCGAAGAATCTTGCCACTGTAGTTTACCGAGTTAGCGAAATTGGGTTAAATACAAGATGAGAGAGGATGGGGCTCAAGATGATGAGATACAGGCAAGAGGATTGATGAAGGTGCCCAGGACACCTGAGTAAATTAACGCCGAACCAATGGTCAAGGTAGCTGCATCGAGCGCGTATGAGTAGTACGACTTCGACATGGTGTCTCCGTTCGCTGGATGATCGTGGCTGAAAATAGATAGATGTTTGGATAATGGGTGAAGCTAAGTCCGAAGGAAAGCGACCAAAATAAAGTATAGGTTAATGAATGAGAGACTCTTATCAAATTATACTCTACTTTTTCTTGATTCCTCAGGTGAAAGAAACCATAGAGATATCTCATATTACGGGTTCCGATAGCAGCTTCATTTGGTAATCATGCAGCGGGACATATCATGACCCCAGTATCTATGAACCAAAATGTCCCGCGACACATGATCGAGGGAGTGACAACAGGAGCTTCGTGAGTTCAAAGTTGTCTCAACGGGAGAATACTAATATGGAATTTGGTTCATGTAGGTCTGTGATTTGAAACTAAGCCATCAAATCTACCATTTTTGGATTTGAGAAATGCAGTTTCTAAATACAAGTCACATAGCCTTGATAACCAATCTTCTGACCTTCAGTGTTTCAACGCTCGCCTCTCTAACAAGTGGTTTCAGTCTTTTAAACTTTTAAATATAGGACTTTGATCAGCTCTCAATAAGTTTCTATAAATCGGGGATTGTAGCAAGAAAAGTGTTGGTCATACATACAAATAAACCATAGAACTAGGAGGAAAGTAGAGAAAGTAGAAGTTATAATAGTTGCCCAGATCAATGCTTACAACCAACTCTTTCAATTGCTTCAAAATTATTGTATATCCAATTCAATAGCATTACTCTGATGCGGTACACATCCTCCTTGCACCCACTTCGAACAGAGAGTTCCGGCAGGGGATAAATCGCCTGAGTCCCGTTCTGTGAGTCGGATATATCGATGAGTCTTGATCCAAGCATCCATATGCTATGCAAGTCCAAGAAGTTCATTCAGCTTTATATCAGCCTTTCGTACTTCCTCAACCAACGTCTCCTTCGTTCTGCGTGGTACAAATTTGAGCTTAAATGGTTTCGTTCTAAGCATCACAGAACACGAGAAGCCTTTTTCGATATCAGTGTGTAGCGTCTCGCCTGGCAAGATATCAAACGCCCATAGAACCTGTGCAAATGCAAGCCTGATGCTCAACAAGGCAAAGTCTTTGCCAGGACACTCTCTCCTACCTGAGCCGAACCCATATACCACTTTTCGGCCCACCTGCGAGACTCCCTTCTTGGCGCCAAACGGATCCTTGATGAAGCGGTCCGGGTTATATTCTTCCGGCTGATCGTAAAATTCGGGATCATGATTGATGGTCCAGTGGTTGAGAATAACCATAGTGCCTTTTGGTATATGCATTCCTAATATTTCCTCATCATGCTCAGTCTCACGAGGCAAGTTAAAAGCTGATGCAGGACGCCACCGGATGGATTCATTCACACAAGCTGTCAGATACGGTAGTCTCTCAAGATCAATCTTCTCTGGAATGGCTTTGTCGCCCCAAACTCTGTCAAGCTCGGCCTGGGCCTTACGCTGGGCTTCCGGATGAGTTGCTAATGATAGAAGGATAGTATTTACGGAAACTACTGAGGAGTCTACGGCAGCATCACTATTGGTAGTAAGTAGATTAATTTAAAAGTCCAGTCAAGTTTTTATATAAATGGAGAAAGAGAAACTACAGGATTTATCAGAAAGGAATACATACAGGATACCGCCCATCATAAATTCAATATCTTTTTCTGAGAATCGGCCATCCTCCGGGAATGTCGGATCCTCGGCCTGACGAAGTAATTTTGGAATAAGGGACTGAAAATCTCCCCGCCGTTCTTTCTTTGCCTGAGCCATCATGACACCATACGTACGCAGCAAGAGTTTGCGCGCAAGTGGCGCCTTACGCTTCCATTCGGCAAACATGGAAGGCACCCATCGGAGAATAGGAAATATGTCAACTGGTGGCGCAGTTCCAGGATCCAAAAGGTCCTCGAACAATACTTGTGAGGCGTGGTAATCGTGTATCCAGCTTTTCCCGAACTCCTGGACTGGTGCTCCGCTCAACATTGCAACCGGCGTTAAGACACTCCTATGAAAAGACATTACTTTGATAGTCTAGAGGGATGGTTGCATCAATGTATAAGAGGAAATTTCATACCACTGCGCAATACAATCTGCCATCTTTTCATTCCCTGTTTCGAATAAATCAAAGACCAGACGCATCCCTCCAGCTTGCAGCATGGGGGCCAAGTTGGCAAGCCCTGTACCTGAGAAGAATGGCTTGGATACCGTACGAAATCTCTTGCTGTAGTCACTGCGCATATAGAGACTATGAACATGTTGTGCTTCTGGTAGCACGTGCTTTTGTGCAACATATCTTTGAGGTCGACCATTAAATGACGCGCCTCGCTTGACGATCAATTCGTACAAGACTAATGCATCGTTTATGAGGATGGCATTAGTTGGTCCGAGTTTAAGACCAGTAATAGGGCCATACTCCTTTGCCCATTCTTTATATTTTAAAAAGCCCATGGTTTGAGGCATCTGGTGGAGATTTCCTAGGCCAAGAATAGTAGGAGGCCCTGGAGGAAAGTTCTTTGGACGCCTGGTTGAGTTCAGCCATTTCGCCGTATTGTAAACAATAAGAAGTAGAAGCGGAATGAGGACTGAGACCGTGAAAGGCGTGTTCAAGGCCATGATGTATTATTCTGTGTTTTCTGGGACAGAGGTGCTACTGCTCTGTAAATCTTATGAACCTGAAACCGACCAAGAGGTTCTCTAGCTTAGGTTTTACGCCGTAACCATCAGTATATATAAACCAGGTCTAACCTTTCATTTTGACAAACATAGCGTCTGATCCAGATGACAAAATCATCCGAGAACATTGTCGGAGGATGAGACTAGAACTCGCAACCCGGTTGCAACTGATTGTTAAGTCTACGGCCAATTTGTGCATGCTGTTTTTTGGTAAAGCGCGGTCCGGAGCCCGATATGTACCGAGCCATTCGGAGTTGTAGTGAGATGACACATCATATTCCCCCCCCCCCAAAAAATCACGGAACTGTACCTATATTAAATAACAACCCAGAAAAATCAAAGTTGATTTATTTAAATCTAATAAATCTAATCCAATCTAATTATTCTACTATATATTTATATATAATTTGAAGCGACATTCGTTTATATAGAAAAAGAAAATATTTTAAATAAATCGAGTTTAGCATATTTCGCTTAGTACAACAGCAAGCAAAATTCTGAAGTGGGAAAGCGTGCTCATAAATCTCGCTTAACTACCTCAAAGAGGAAATAATGGGGACGCTAATGGTGGCCGTTTCAATTTACCATACAGCTTTAATCGGAAATCTTACAACGATTCAATTAAACCACCAATTTTGCGCAAGGCAGTTGGTCGACTTCGAACAAAGCGTGTACGCAAAAGCCAATAATGTAGGAATCAAACACACTGTGGAAATTGCTTTGAATGGAGCTATAATCGCTGTCGCTCTAAAAGTCAGCCTGTTTCAAATAGACATTGAAAACAAGCTTACAAATGCTACAATCGGAATCTGAAGATAAGGATAATAAAGACGAACAAAATGAACTGAGTACCGACGAAGAAAAGAAATTACGCCCTCATCAAGAGTTAGGCATACAAATTGAAAAATCTGATCAGGTTATTGAGCTGGAAACACGTGATAGCGATAATGATGACAACTTTTCGATGGTAATTGAGATATTTGCCGATATATCTATGATTAGAAGAAGACCATAATAGGTCACAACGGTCTTGTGAATTTATCGCCACAGCCTCCTTTATTGACACACATATTAAGTACAAATTGTCTATCTAAGGAATTGGCCGATCTAGAATCCTTTATCTAATCTCCATTGCTATAGCTCGAGCCACAGTTGCGCGTTCATGAAAATGATGAATATATGCCTGCATGAACATCGCTTGACTTAATCTCCTTCTGCTAGTAGCATGTCCTTTGGTTGGCAGTTGGTGCTCTTCCCCTTCCTATTAAGCTCTCTATTTTCTTTATAGTAGATTAGACCATGGGGACAGCTGCTGCCTTCCCCTCAGCAGTTTTCTTGGACTGGTCCGTTAATCTCTTAAAGGGAATTGCAAGGGCAATAACAACAGTAAATGCTGCACCGGCCAATGCAAAAGCGAAGACATCTTTGATTCCGACCATGTAAGCATCGAGAACAGCGCTCAAATCTGCACCGGTGAAGACTTTATGAAGTTCACTCGCACCAGTTCCAAGGACCATTCCTACATTGATATGCGGAGCATCTTCGGCAAGTGTATGAAGAAGGCGATTGGCAAAGACGGACTGCGCTGCTGTAACAAAATAGGCACCGCTAATAGAATTACACACTAATTAGGTTAGTTAGATCAATAAGGCCTGTGGAAAACTCTATGACATACTGAGCATGATTCCAGTGGTAGTTTGCACATCTTCGGGTTTAGCAAAACTTTGGAGTGCTGTCATTGGAATCTGATTACCAAGGCCAATCCCGATTCCGAAAAGAACTTGAGAGCCAAGGTATCGTGCTTTTGAGGAGTTAACTTCTAAGGTATATAACAACGCCCCACCAGCCACGACTACCAATCCACTACCGAGCTCAAATGGCTGCAGGAAACGTGTTTGCATGATGAGGCCACCGCTAAGAATAGAGCCCAACGCGAAGAAAGCCATGAATGGAAGGCTGTTAACACCGCTAGTAATTGCCGACTGGCCATGGATTGACTGGAAGTAAATTGGGAGATAAAACAGAACTTGAAAGTTGGCGAGGTTGTTGATAAAACCGTACAAAGCGTTCGTATATGTCATCCGAGGTTTTAGTAAAGCCAGTGGAACCATGGCATAATCGCCAGAAAAGTATTCAGTGATAAAAAAGGCGATTGTTAAGACAATCCACATTACCAATGTGGCGATGACAGCACTGCTGTCCCATGGTTTTGTTTGACCACCCCATTGTAGAGCCAAAGTGAAACAAATTAGTGAAGTAAGTAGCAATGCGAAACCCGGGAAGTCGAGCTGCAATGCGATCTCTTTCCATGTAGCAGGAAAAGGCTTGATGTGCTTAGGCATCTTGAAGAAAAACACAATCATGGCGAGTACTGGCCCACCAACTGGAAGATTGATCCAAAAGCACCATCGCCAGGTAGTCTCGCTCGTGAAAGCACCACCGATTAGAGGGCCAATAATGGTGGAACACATAAAGACACCCATCCAGAGTCCAATCAACATAGGGCGTTTTTTGGGTTCTGCAACATAATTGATCATGAGTACAGAGCCACCCAAGGAACCAGAGCATCCAAACCCCTGAATAGCTCGGCCGACTATCAAGGCTGCGCTGTTTGGTGCCGCTGCAGCTACGATGCTTCCAACCAAGAATACAACGACAGAGACAAGATAAATAAGATTTCCTGCGAAGTATTTGTATAGCTTGCCCCAAGTGGGTGAGGACACCCCCACAAGGAGGAAACAAGCGCTTCCATACCATCCGACATCATCAAGCTTATGAAAGTCATCTGTGATACCGGGTATTGCAGTAGCGACAATTCCCTAGAAATTGTTAGCTAACAATACTTCGTTGTAAGTGTCCAGGGACTAACAATATCCAATGCCGCAAGTAGTGTAACCAAGAAAATCGTGGTCATGACCATCGACAGACGAAACCCTGTCAAATATACGGGTTCTTCGCCAGCATGCTCTGTTGCAATGCCATCTTGTTTCTCTTGTAAGCTATCTGGAGCTGATTTCTCGCCATTGCTAGTTGAGTCAGGTGTATGATCTGTTTCTGACTTAGGCCTTAGCGTAGTTTCCGTTTGTATTGACATGATTAAGGAGGGTTTTCTGAGGTTGAAGGTATTGACGTTTGCTAGACAATTCAAAGAAGCAATTGATGTGGCTGCTTAGTTTTTCCTGTTGGGCAATTGTTAGGAAAGTGGAGTTTAGGGTCGTTGGAAGAAAACCGACCTGTGTTCACGCTTGGAAGCTGGATGTAAAAGAGGCTGAATCGTCGCAGCACTTACATACTACCAGAGGCTCAACGCTATGAGTATTATAGAGAGAAAGGCCTATATAACAAAGGTACCAGCAACCGGGACAAGATCAAGCCAAATTGTGATTGCAAATCATGGAACGAAACACTCTGAAAAGTCCATGCCAATCTCGGGTAATAGCAAGAAAAAGTCCATGGTTTGGACACAATACCGCCCCTTAACATCGGGTATCTACATATCAGATAATGGGATAGGCAGTATCCGCACTTTTCAGAACTCCGGAAAGAGTATTTGCGACATGCCCCGGACTTTTTAGTTGTCCGATCACGTGCCCTGATGCCTAACAAACAGGAAGTGAACAATGGACCTGGCGGAGGTCATCGCCCTTAAATGACGGGAACCACCGAAAGCCTATGCATTGGATCTTGGCACCTGAAAGCTGAAAGGACAGCAATATGTACTCGTATTCAGCAGATGCAAGAGGCACCAAAATGAGAAGAGCTGAATTCTTTCGGACTTGGGTTAGCACCCTCAGGCCAGTCTATGGTAAAACGCTTAATCTGTTTACGCCTTTGAAGACTTAAATAAGAGGCACTACAGTTGTACTCAGGCTTGCTTGTAGTGCACTCTTCGGCATCGTTATGGGTGGCTATTATGGTAACGTTGTTGCTACTCCCCCGAAGATTGTCCTCCCGCAGCTCGAGGTATTATTCCCGGCATGCCTCAATTAAACTACTCTTTTGGTCTTCCCCTCGCCACTGTATTCTAAGGGGCGTTTGTAGACACAACATATCACATCTGGCCACCTCTGTTTTGGTTTGGGGCTTGTACACCTGTCCTCAACCATCTTATTCAGAATGTCTCTTCCTGAGACGGATGCCTATACTGAAAGAGAACAAGTTCGAAGGCTGGCTGTCTCAGCAGTTAGCACATTTATTTACAGAATCTAGGATTGCAACCAAGTAGCATTGGATTCTGTTCACCTGCCTTATCATGCTTATAGCTAGTATCAACTCTGTTGCAAGTAGCGGTGCCCAAGTCAAGCGAACTATGACTAAATGTAAATAGCCCGCATGGAACACAGATCTCTCCCTAACACCCTTGATCAATTAATTTGGTTTCTTTTTAAATGATGTTACGATTACCCAAGCTATTGTAAATATCGGTGCTAAGGCTGGTGGCGGTACTGTCGGCTATCACTCCCAATTTTTTGTCGGCGATTTAGCATCGTCACTGCTTGTATGATGGCAGGAGTTCTGACTTATCCCTACAGCTTGGCCTCTTCAGAATCTGTCATTGCAGATGCATTATTTCTCCAATATTTTGTCCAGGGAGCGTTTGGTGTCATTCCCATCCATTTGATGGAATTATCACCAGGCACGTTCCACGCTTTCTGTGTTGGTACTGCCAATCAGCTCGAAAACTTGCATCAAGTACCAGTACCACAATCGAAGCTGTCATTGAAGAGCGTTTCCCGCTATTACCAACTCCTAGGGGAAGAAGAGATATGATTACTGCATCTTTATTTACATGCTCACTCCGTGTAGTTTGGTGTATGCCATCAGTCTTACTATTGCTGGGCTTGAGGAAATATGACAGAGAATGGACAAGTCTTCCGATCCCAGCGCCGTGGAGGCTTTGGGCCTTGAAGATATTAGGAAGTAAACAGCATACAGTCACGTGAGGATGCTGGTCATGTGGGAGACATCCAGAATAACAAAGTATTTCACACTCGTAGTTCGTCTGATCATCCCCAAGATTAATACTTGGCACTAAAAGATTCTGTATTCCTGTCTATGGTTAGGTGCGTTATGATGGAAATTTAGGATCAATAGAAGTTAACAGGATATAAATTAGCCAAAAGCTTATTTGGAAAGTGCATGTTGTATCTTCTGGGCGACAATATCGGAACTTGGAGTACCTATCTACCTTCATCCTCGTCCCGCCATCTCACAAAAGTTTGCTTTAGACTAAGGCCATGCGAAGTAGCTATCTAGTGCCCCTCATCAATTTGCCGTTGAACTTTCGAACCACATAGTCGGCTTGTGTGCCAATGGCATTTTTGAGTAAGTCACTCGCACCTCCTACATCAATGCCGACCACTTGCAGCCGGTTTCCGACTGTCAAGGTCATTGTGGGCCATCTTGGCGAGCGTATCCCCAGCGACTTCTGGTGCCTCGATGAAAGTGAGTTCTTCATAGTTTTTTTTAGCTAAACTACCTGTACATTAGTATTCTCAGCTTCGGGCTAACGAGCGAGCTGACACATCACAATAGTGCTCGCAAGGAAAAAACCTCAAGGCATGCCTATGAAACGCAAATTGTCAGACTACTGGAAGATAAATATATACGAGACGACGACGGGTAATTTCTGGACCCCGCTCCTCGACTTTAATCGCAATCTCCTAGGTGCTGACAGAATCTTGTACTCCATCAACTACCTGTTCGTCATGATGCAACAAGGTCAGGAATGGCTAGATACCTTGCCATATAGCAACTTTTCCAAATTACAGTTGATTTGTGGAAATGCCATTTAATTACTTGGTCTGGACTAATTAACTATGGTTGGCTAATCTCTGCAGGTAAAGGATGTATTTAGAAGGCAAAGGCAGCGCCTGATTGAAGTGCGACGTGCATGATCATGATTCACTATCGCTGATGCTCTCACTTATACGTAATTTAGCTATGGATTAACTGCCTGTCAGAACTTGTATATTTGAACATCTTAAAAGAAGGATTTGTTGATTATTATTTGTAAATTCTTATATCTATTTAATCATTATTTAATAAATCGTTTGTCCTGCTCAAACAGGTTATTAGGAGGAAAGTGCATCGAAAGTAATCGTGTTTCATTAACAAGCCACTAGTGGCTGGAGGAATTAAGTGACTGTTTTTGGCAAGCTGTGCTGACATATTAGAAATAAGGGGTGATGGTATATTAATAATAGTGGTTGCCGACATATTAATAACAAGGGAAGGAGCCACTCAATTACTGCAACCACCACGTGTGCGAGAGCGGCAAGCTTACGAGCTACAATACAACATATATATCCATAGACATATATATCCATAGACTGTGAAGATGGTCTCCCTTCAAACAGTACAATACTCAAATGCTCGCATAGCCACACTTCCAAAAGGTCTCGTTGCGCTATTTATCGGTGCTACATCAGGGATCGGACAAGCTGCACTTAAGCAATTCGTTCAGAGTGTCACGGCTGCGCGAATATATAGCGTCGCTCGTCAGCCTGCAGTCACCTCCCATGAGAACACTTTAGCTTCTTTACGCCAAGAAAATCCGTCCGGAACCTACAGTCTCATTGCCGCCGATGTTTCCCTCATTGCAGAAGTTGATAGAGTGGTCGAAATTGTTAAGCAGAAGGAAACCAAACTAGACCTGCTCTTCATGTCACCCGGTTTCATGGCCTTTGAAGGCCGCAAAGACACTAGCGAGGGTCTTGAGCCTTCGATGACCACACGATACTACTCGAGACAGCGTGCTGTTGAGCAATTACTTCCATTGCTCAATAGTGATTCTGCTGTGAGCCCGCGCATTATCTCAGTATTGGCCGCTGGCATGGAAGGACCGCTCAAGGAGGACGATCTAGACCTAAAGGACCCAACCAACTGGCATTTCTGGAACGCATCTGTGCATGCGGCCACCATGTCTACGCTGGCCTTGGAGTATATTTCAAGAGAAAATCCACGCCTTAGCATAACACACTGGCTTCCCGGTGCTGTCGCTACACCAGGTTTGGCAATAGCTAATAAGTTTGGCATTAATCCTCCAAATCCAGTAAGCGAGGAGTTTGCTGGTGCGTACGCTGTATTTCTGGCTACCAATGATCGGTATGCCGTTCATCCAGGAGGCCTTGTACCCGTTCCTGAGGGATTAGAGGTCTTAAGGAGGTCAGGCGGGGGTATATTTCTTGTCGGTAAGGAAGGAGAAAGTACTGGTGATGAGCAGCTATTAGGGGACTTCAGGAAACGCCATGTTGATGAGGCGGTTTGGAAATTTACACAAAAGGTTTTTAACGATTACGCTGCAAAATCGAGTACTAAGAAGGAAGGGCTGTAAGAGTTCTTAGTATTGCATTATCAATTGTACCCGGTGTCACCAATATAGAACAGATATGAGAGCTTTTGTTGCTTAACATATGACAATAAGCCAATTATGTCAGTGCCTTCGCTCAATAATATTAAGTAAAGTGGGAGGAATCAATGATATTAGAAACACAGTCGTCCTTCTACATGCGCACACTCCACCGTCCACCTAATGCTACGCTGTACGAACCTTACTGGATTTCCTCCCTCTCGGCTGTCATCATTTGCTGCTTAATGATTTGCCAAGCCAATATATAAATAGTGTTTAAATCCCATCTATGTAATTTCAGCCTTTTCGGATATCCAATAGATTAATAGGTTACGAAGCTCCCTGTCTTAAATAGTTTTGGACTTCCTTGGATATCTTCAAGTCGATACCTCACTTGATATTTAGGGTCTCTAAGTGGGTCCCAATACAGATATTAATCATGGGAAAGTTGAGTCTCAAGAGTCTCCTATCTGTTGCACATTATGCCCGCACAGGACTTATTCGAATGAGCATGAAGAACAACATTACATTGGTACATCCTATGTTGCTTTCCCTAATCTGTTAGTCCTGTTGATTCCAATCTACTGAAAACAATTCCCGCTGTCCATAATTTCACATCCGGAATGTTCCCCCACGCCATATCATATCCAGCTCCCCAGACCCACTTCTTCGATAATGTGTTCGGATCTTCATCAATGACCTTCGCCGTTGAATCATAGCAAATCTGGGCGATCTTTAAGTACAAGTCACCCTTAACAGGAAAATATGACGCGCCTTCACCCTGCTCAAATGGCCTCGCAACATCTTGAGCATTTTTCAGAGACCGAATATACTTCACAACATGGCCATCGTCAGTCACATTATTTGCAACTTTGTACAGCGCACGCCAATCCATGCCACTACTAAGGGTCGGTTCATACTCGAGCAGATCTTGAATACGCAATTCAGCAGAACCGTTTGCGGCATACCACACGAGGTCGAGACGACCCTTCCACTCTAGCAAGCGCACCTTGTCCTCAATCTTGATCCAAGTTTGTCGCAGCAGCACATCTACAGCGATGGAGCAAGTGACGATGTGCAAGTAGAAGAAGTCGATCTTGAATGCCTTGCCGGGCTTTTGTGCCGCAGCGGTGAACGCTGCACAACTCATCATCTCGGCAGTACCACGCTCGAGATCCTCAGGCTTGACCTGGAACTGTGCTGCAACAGCGACCAATTCATCTATTCCTCGAGCTAGCACCATTTTCCCGCGGTTAGGTCCATCTTGTCATTTTGCAGATGCCCTTATCTTCTCGTTGGCTCGTACCTCGGCGTACAACTCGATCAGGGGCTTAGGTTTCACGGAACCCGATCGAGCCAACAGCTCACTACGCTGGAAAAATTCATCAATCTGTCCTGGATCATGCGAGGCCGCCTGCGCAAGGCTCTCGGCAATGATACTAGGCTGGTCAAACTCGACAGCGAAACCCAGATGGATTATAGGATGGTAAAGACCTTCATATAGCTGTGCCAGCATTTGCTCAGCCAGTGGCGTATGGCTGAAAAGATACTCTTCCGTCACTGCTTTTGAGCCCTTGGCTTCGATTTCCTGCTCGAAGAACGCCAGAAAGTTGGGGTACTCAGGCAGCTCAAGCATTCTCGCCTTGAATCTCTCTGGGTCACTCAGATCTTTAACGACTTTGGGGTCTACTGGAGGCAACGGCCGTTGGAGCCCCTCTGCATCCGTATATGCTCTGTTTAGCTCCTTGGGGCCGCCGCCCATCGCCAGGACTGTGAGAATAGAGTGTGGGATATGATTATGGCCGGCAACATTTCGAAAATACATGTGAAACTTTTCATGGTTCTTTTGCAGCAGTTCGTTTGCTAATTCGAGGCATCCTGATGGGTTTAGATCGAGCCGAGCTAAGCCTAGATTCTCAGGGGACAGATGAATCTGGGAAGCCTTTAATGCTGCTATAGATCCCATGGTTATTTTGTGGAGTGGATGCTTGGTAAAGTGTCAAGTAAAATCGCGGAGACGAGCTATTCAATATGGTAAATGCTCATTGTTTCCCTTGAGAAAACGGCCTCTAAGTATAGATCAAGCTCCAGTAACATCATGCACTTAATGCATATCGTATGACATAGCAATTCTGTAATAATCGGACATTGTCGTTGCAGATTGTCTCGAAAATTGCACCGCTATTCCGAAAATTTTGAGGCGATGGTCCGATCTAAAAGCTTCTAGTACGATATGCCCCGACCCGATTTTTGTAGCATGATATGTTCCGATGCGGTCATCGCTCTAGCCACTCAGTTTGACACGGTGATATGACAACTTGAACTTCGATTATGCAGTACATAAGAAGCTGAGCAGTTTATATTCTGCCCGCAGTTTACCTAGTTTAGGTGTTCGTGAAGTTAGTCTCGGGTCTTTTGGATCACAGTCGGGCAATTTCTTTTGCCCGCATGATTTTATCGACTAACAGCGCGATTCGAAAAATTATCAAGGTCTGTTATCTCTAGACTGCAGGTCTTCACGACGGATGCTTGAACATTATGGCAAGCACGAAGTTGCCACTTACGTGAACAGCTGCAGAATAGAAAGGCTTTCAAAAGTAATGTCATCAAGCAAGTATTCCTCCTGATAAATTATATGGTCAGTAGGAGAGCAATACATGCATAAAAACAAGAAAATCGAGCCTCGTTCTAAGCATGCGATTGAAAGAGGGTCAGTCAGGATAAATACATCCTGGCTAATTACTCGAAAGAATAGCAGATTGTAGAAACAGCGTCGATCGGCTCGTTAAAGTGGGATATATCAGTTCGCTAAAATTCAAAATCTTGTCTATTGAGTCTACTCTCGAGGTCTACTAGCTTTCGCGAAGCATTGTGATGATTTCCAATGACAAATTACTCAAGCACTTTCTTAAATCCACCTCTATTTGGTCTAGAGTAGTTGCAAAATGTATCGCCCCTGTTTCGCCATTCAAAAGTGATGCATTCGAGTTATCTCTTCTTTCGTTTCTCATAGCCCCACTTCCTGACCCCTTGCGTGCTTCTCCAAAACCCAGTCTCCTAAGTCTTGGCGACAGTTGATTCACAAGCTGTTGTACACGATGCAACTCGTTAAGAACCAATTGAGCTGTCATTCGCCAGCTATCTTCGCCATCATGATAATAGTTGTTGAGTTGCGCACCAATCGCTGGCAGTCCTAAGTTCTCACATCGCTTCATGCCTTGCTCGGGCTCTTCGTGCACTGCTGTAGCGTACCGCCCTAGTATGTTGAAGACGACCATAGACAACATGGTCAACAAATACCCGTCCTCCGCACATGAGCATTGCAGTATGTTGCTCACAATCTCGATGGTTGACTTATTCTCGGCGATCACAATTTGCGTTGAAGGATTACTGCTTCGGCCCGTATCTGACGTTGGCCAGCTTGATGTCTTGCAAGATGATAGCTTCTTCATGAAATCGAGAGTTTGCATCAAACATGAGCAGTTCAAGTCTGATATGTCGGTCACGCTCACAGCACTGGTTGAAAAAGTTTGGCAATTTGAGAATGGTGATGATGGCCTAGATGCGTTTGCCTGCGAAGTTGAAGCAGATTCTAAAGCCGGATTGAGATCCATCCCACCAGGTATCAGTAACTTTCCAACGTCATTCTGGTCTTGAATAAACTCGTGGTCTAGCTGTTCTAGCTTGGGAAAATCTATAGGTGGGCTGAAAAAGTCATCAAACTCATTGGTCATGCCAGCCAGAGCAGAAACCAGGCTCGACTCCATAGGCGTCATGAACATGTCCAACTCGGCTTCAGATATAGTGCCTGTTCCGGGGGAGGTCGGGACAAAGCCTGGAGGAGTAAGATAGCTATTTCTCGCCTGTAATTTGCTTTTCGCAGTAGTACTTGTGGTACCCGGCCACTCGTTCTCTTCATTTCGTTTAATTGGATATGCTGGCACTACTAACTTGATCGTGTCGTGACTATTATTTTTGGTGGCTTGACCGCTATCACGCTTACGCCCCGGGCGTTTGGTAGCGAAGTACTCACAAATGCTACCACGTTTTATACATCGCGAGCATGACGGCTTCTCTTTGTGACATTTGACTTTGGATAATGCACAGGCATGGCAACTGTCTCTTAACTTGGAGATTTTGCCACTTGTAGCTTTTCGTGTTGGCGGTGCAACTTGTTCGACGGGGTTTGCGTCTGTCATCTTTTTTCGGGATATCAAAGTAGTCACAGAGAAATAAAATAGACTTTAGTTATGCTACTTTTCTCAGTCGTGCGATTGCGATATATTATGCTGGATGTGAGGAAGGCTTGCTGTATGAGGCTTTCCTAAGGGACCTGAAACTGGTTCAGAGAGCTACAGTAGTAATCTAAAAAGAGGTCGGTGGAAGCAGACTGCAGATACATATCCTAAATAAATTTGATACGTGGGGTGGTTGAATACAGTCAGACCTCAAGAACAAGAATTCTCAATTAGAACGATGTATACAAGCAAAATATTAAGAAATGTCAACATCAAGCTAGCTTCAAGGAAATGAGGCTGGCTGGCTGGCTGCAAGTTTTAATACTGATTTTTCAAGATGTGCTCATCCAGGATTGGAGGTAGGAACTTTAATACGCTCATATTTCACGTGACATGTGTGCCTCAGAATCTACGCGGTAGTAGTAGATCTACCTATAATTATCCATATATAAGTGGACAGCTCGTAAAAGCGCTCGTATCTAGAGGCACTTAAACTACATTTGTAGCCAGTTATTGCCCCTTGGCTCGCTCTAATTACTTCTTTTGTAAGTTCAGTAAGAAGTCTCGAAGCTTTATCTCCATTTACCTCCGTACAGGCCCTTTAAAACGTTACTCCCAGACTTCCGTCTTACAGTGGATCTCTTGCCAGTGTTGTGATGGAGCCAGGATTATCCTCAAATGCTGTCACAATAATGTTTTATCTCACATTGATACTCACTAATCAGTCCATGGTCCAATGAGGAGAGCTTCTGCATATGAGTCCACCAAGTGGCTGCCTTAAACGAGCTGGCTTGGTAAGCGTAACATGAGCTTATCTTGGACCTATTCATGCAGTAAGCCGCCCGAGCTTTATGGCTGACTCTAAAAAACTCGGGTTACCTACCCAATTTGGTCGCCATTGTTCTTGGAAACATAGTGCAGATTCGAACTTCGAGTTGGCTCAGCAAAAACATCTCCTGGTGCCTCACGTGTAGATGGAAGCTGGCCTTGGCGGTTGAACCTGCCAAACTATAGTGGCTTACTAACTCGTGGTGCGGGACGGCCCAGAAGTCTATTTCAGTGTCCTCACTGGCAGAGTCTTCAACTTGTTCAAGATATGGTGTTATAAAATCGTTATCTCAAGGAGCAAAGCGACTTAGACCATATGCTTCAGTAAGACTTGAGCTATGCTCCCTGCCTGAATGAAGTTAGACAAAAATACGCGACCACTAGACGACGCGTGTTCACAGATTTTCTCGCCGATATAGCAATTGGTCGCTACAAGGTACAGGATGGCCAAGTAGGGTCAGCCCGATTTAGAACTTACAGCAAGAATTACAGGGCCGTCTCTTGAGAGTCCTGAATTTGACTTTCCCTGGAGTGTCCATATCCAAGCAAATATGTATTTGCCAGAACTGGCTAGATCCCAACAATGATTCGTCTTGGAGTTCACAAAAGAATCGTTCGTTCTGAGAAAGGATTCGATTGCATGCTTCTATAATACGATTAATAAGACGGCTCGGCAGTGTGGAGGTATTATGCACCGTCCCACAACTCGAGCGGCACTGTTCATATCATCTGAACAATGGCTGCACAATAAGGCTTATGACTAACCAACAAATCTCCAAGAAACAAGCGTAATCAGAGATATAACGGAACCATCCGAGGTCCCCGAGACACCATTTGTGATCTGTCTTGCGCCATATTTCTGATAGCCACAAGGAGTGCTGCCCACGAATCGGAACGAATCCTTCCCCCACTTCTAGTGATCCTTTCTCTAACTGGTAATTGCGTAAACCACGTGACTAATATCATTCAGGGCATTGCTAATGAGAACGATTATTCTACAATTGAATCTCAATCCCACCAAATCAATTCATCTTGCGCTGATCCTACTAGTGGAATTCTTGTCTTTGGTACGCCACTTCAATGCATACAGCTAGTAGAATCTCGAATCCTTTCAAAACATAAACTTTATATCGCGGATCATAAGTGGTCAGAGTAAGATCACCATTTCACGTTGCATTTTCTTTTTTTTAAGGAAGTATGCAACATGTTTGATGCGAAACAGAAAACGAACTCTCCAGGGTGCGCTCACTTGATTCGATTGCCGAAGCGTTGCAGATTCCTACTATCCTTGCATACATTCCGTCTGTAGATCAATGATCCAGGCGTCAACCCTCAATGTCGAGAGAATAAACCTACTCTCGATATCCACTAGTCTACGTATGGTGGTGATTGATGTAGCTGGCTTCACTCGTCATGTAGCGCCATTAGCACTCTACGTTTCGTGATCCTTACAAAGCCGGGGGCACATCATGCCGCTTTCCAATGGGCAAGTATGCAGTGGCTTTTTATGCTTATCTTGACCTCGCGCTGACTCCCAAAACCAGGTAGTGTATCCTTCCCCTAAACTTTGGAGACCCTTGGGCGATCTTACCTTGTTACAACCAGAACAAGGTTGGCAAATTTACTTATGTGTTAATTGCTAGAAAGGAGAAACACCCAATACCACACCAATGGAGAGTATCAAGCTGATGATGATCTCTAGGGTTCCCCGCCTATTTGTCGAAACTCAATAAGCAATTGCATTGACTAATCACACAGTGCACCAAGGCCATTCCTGGCCGTGATAGACTGGCTAGCTCCCCTACATTGAGAGTGACTTTTAAACTTTGAAACCTTTAGGCAGGGCAGCTGTATGTTTCATATGTAAAATCACCTTGCCATTGCATTAGATATCGTGCGTCAAAGCTATGGTCATTAGTAGCCGCCTTTTAAGGGGTTTCGTAACTTTGGTGATATGGCTAGTTACAACCCAGGTGTTCTCACTTAGTGAAGCATGCACGCTGAAAATAAGTCTCTCACTATTTTGCTCGAAGTATGAAGTCGAAGTTTGGGATATCTATGTGTAGAGACATGGTTATCCATGGTGAGTACCTGCACGGCTCCACGCCATGTTGTGCCTTTATCTTTTATGCGGTGGTACTCCGAACAGCAGATCCTTCACTCTCTTCCTTCCTGTTATTTTAGGTGAATCGAAAAACCATAAGGCACTAGATCGGTCAATTTATGTCAGCTCAATGTACCGAGCTCGGAATACTTACAACCGCCCGAAAATTCTCCTTTATGGCGTCGCACAGAGGTGTGCCCGAGTTCGGGAGTCGCGACTCTCAATACCACGAATTCCCGGTTGCAATTATACGCATGTATCCGCAAGAAAGTTTGCAAGGCGTTAAAGAACGCTCAGAATTATGCGTCAAAAGACATATCAAATGATTAAAACTGGCTTTGTACCTCTTAGGTAAACCCAAGGTTCCAGATATAAAAACAGCTACCTAAGTACATCAAACGTCACATATCATTGAAATCTTAGCCACGTCTACCAAATCAACACTAATCGCATCTATTTCACGTGTATCGGCGCCGTTTAACAGGCAAAATGTCTCCGCTCATGGACTCAGACTCCAACGGTCGAATCTTCGCTAAAGACAAGAAATTCTGGAACAATTACCTCCAAGGCCGGCCTCGCGCCCCTGACGCATTCTTTCACCGGATTTTCGCCTACCATGCTTCCCACGGCGGCTCCTTCAACACCGCCCACGACGTCGGTGCCGGAAACGGACCCTACGCTCAGAAGCTTCGCGACACGTTTTCCCACGTGATCGTCTCAGATCTCGTGCCCAAGAACGTTGAACTGGCCCAAGATCGTCTCGGGAGCGATGGGTTCAGTTACAGGGCAGCAAAGGTGGAGGAGGCGGATGATATTGAGGAGGGGAGCGTAGACATGGTCTTCGCCACCAACGTGATGCATTTCCCGGATCAAAAGGTGGCTATAGATGCTATTGCAAAACAGTTGAAGCCAGGGGGAACCTTTACTTGTAGTGTTTTCGGGCCGGCAAGGTTTGAGGACAGGAGATTGCAGGACTTATGGGCGAGAATCAGCTATCAGGGTGGTCGTGTGCTTCTCAAGAAATCTGATAATCCGGAGGAGACCATTAGGATTATGGCAAGGACCCAAGATGGATATAATGTGGCCCCTCTGGATCCAAAACTGTTCAGACCTGGGGCGCAGAGAGTGGCCTTGAATATGAGTAGAGGCGGAATTGCAAGGCTGTTGCCGCCGGAAGAGGCACATAGGAATAAGGAACCTAATTATACGGGGCCAGATGATATAGAGATCTTTGAGGATGAGGAAGGGTGGAGCTTCGAGACGGACCTTGAGGGTGTGAGAGGACATATTGAGTCTTTTCCTTATGTTGCCGCAGATCCAGAGGCTTTCACCAAATTATTTCAAGAGCTGGAAGAGCTGCTTGATGATGGGAAGACTATTCGAGGCTATTGGCCTGCGAAAGTCATTCTGGCAACAAGACGTTGAGGCGTTAATCGGTTGAAGATACTTGACAGCTCGCCAAATTAAAGTCGGCCAGGCTTGTAACCTAGACAATACAGTATTTAAATGAACCAATGGAACTTTAAGTAACATCATACCTATTACTGGCAGTGATAAATATGGGGAAAAATAGTATATCAAATTCAGAAGCCCAAAATTCTAGGCCACGAGCCCATTAGTACACCCAGAGATGCAGAGACTAAGATCTAAGGTACTAAACCAAACCTATTTCACGTTGAGGAACTTAAAGATATGCAATACGAATACTATGACAAGTGATATACATAAATAGCCTTTTTATTCTACAATAAAGTTACAAGCGCCAATAACATCACTGATTCCCAACAGCTCTTCTATCAAGCTCACCTTATCTGGACCTCGGTTCTCCTACATCTCTCCAATCGTCCGCGCCATCCTCAGAACCGGTACCACATTTGCAATGCCATTCAGCGATCTCCAAAGCCCCTTAGCCTTCAGCGGCCTCGTCTCAGGAAACACGACCTGCATACCTGCAAGCCCAATCTGCAACGCCGCCCGGCTCCCAATCTAGAATACGGTGTTGAGGGTCAGAACATCAGAGGCGCAGGTGGCTTGGAAGCCGTCTAGTATATAACGTTTGCTGTGGGCGGCGGAGCATGGGAGGAGCAGTGGGATGGATATCAAGAAGGCTCTCGCATCTGCCCCGGGATTTTACACTTGCTGATGTATATGATGTCGTAGCTGTAGATGTAGAGCTGTTTGGCACAGAATGTGGCGAATCTCTATTAGAGCCTCGATCGGGGCAGAGTTTCTGCATCCTCGTTATCCTTCATGCCCCGTAACCACTTGTGGCTGAACAACAAGATGTTGCAAGTGCGGTCACCACAGCTTGTGCCACATGATATTTTGGACTTTCAGTAGCCGCCCCTTTCGTATTATGGTGTTGAGCATTGTGGATTGCAGTAATCGTGACATTCGCATATACCGAGCCAACCCCTGCGCAGCAGAGCTCCTAGAGCAACGCCAGAACCAAAATGTCAGTGAAGTACATGGTCAAACCTAAGTCTCAAAAGTTTACTGCAGCAGGATCAGAATAGAGAAGCAGCAGAGGGGATGCTAAATTTTCTTGGGAAACGGGAGGACGTTTGAGACTTGTGAATAGCCAGCATTCTGATGAGCCTTATATCTTAGACATCTGATTTTATATAAGGGAAGCATCCTGGGACCCAACTGAGGCTTCGAAAGGATTTCCATCGCCATGCAGAGGGCACACAGTAAAGAGGCGGAACGTAGTCTATATTTTAGAAGCCTTGCTCTCAAGAACAAATCATGCAGCCCGGAATACAGTCCCAAGTAGGCGGAACTTCCAAAATAAGGATAAACTACAGGTCCAACCATCAAACTGTTGGGTCAACAAACTGCTAAAGCAGAAGATTAAACTAACAGATAAAATACTCTTTATGCCTCATGTTCAAACCATCTGGTAGTCCAAATGTGTTGAGTCCATGGCCATTTTTTTAGTGGAAGGGCGTGTGCTAGAGGTCGCATACTCTCTTGGGGCTTCAGCAACACATTCTTTCCTGCTCACCTCCAGTATTTCGTCGAGTCGTTACTTTCAAAATTGGGATGATACACTCTTGACGCTGCCAAAGCTTCAAGTAGGCCCCGGGGAAAGAGTTAAGTGAGGTGAGGCAGTTAGGTGCCCAAGAGATATCTGCCGCTATCATCTTTTGTTTCATGCCGCATGGGCTCGAAGCGAACCCCCTTTATGGTGGGGCAAATTCTATGAGCAGCTCTAAGCTCCTCAAATTGTATACATTCCTCAATCGGGAGCATATACATGGGATAGAAGAAACGCATAATACTTTGTTATGTCAAATAATTCCCAAGCAAAGGTTCGATAGCATCCTAGGATCTATCCCGAAATGTTGGCGGCTACCAGGTAATCGAAATGACCTGCAGTCATGACAGTTCATGAGCTGACTAATCCAGTAGGACGGTGGGAAGCCTCACGGCTATAAGAAATAAACGTACAGCGAAACGGTAGAAGGTTAGGTAGGCTGTCGGCATCTTCAATACTTTCATAAATAGTCGACATTATCTATCTTAGCTACCGAGCCTTGACCCAGAGCAAGCTATATACGCAGGCGCTTATATGCCATACTAAATATTATAGTTGAGCCGAAAGACTACGGCATGCAAACATACCCTATGCAGAACCCAAACGCCGCTCATCTAAGCAATATAAATATACCATGATGAATCATGATTCTGTATTTATATACACGCAGTCACAAAACTCGCCGGCCGTCGCAACACTAAAATCACCGACAGAATTCCCTGAAGCATCGGTACAGGTGGGCGATCCTGCGCCTGAGCCTGCAATCTGCTCGATCTTCACGGCATATGGCCACGGTGCAAATGGCATGCCTGAATCACCGTTCGAGGGGGTCTTCGCCATTCTGGTATAAAGTGCTCCTTGTAGATTGGTATTTGGGAAATTGCACTGCGATGCAGTGTTGTCGTCACCCAGTTTGGTAGTAGGTCTAGTAGGCTTATCTAAGGGCGTCGAGAAGAAGTAATGTTCTTGATCAGTGCCGCTATTCATGAAGGACAGAGCAACGTTCGCGAATTGTATTGAAAATATGTTCGGTGTGGAGGAGATGGTGTATGTATCCGTGCCTTCTACGTTGCTGATGATCCAGTCGAATGTTGCATTTGACGATTTGGGATTTTGGGCAAATGTTGTGTATGGATAGCACATCCACGTCGCGGAATTGGAGGTGCAATTTGTTGTAACTGCGGAAAGAACCGTCTGTATTCGATAAGAACCTGCAGGAAAGATGGTATTTATGGCGGGGTTGTTAGAAACAGTGTTTACAATCCCTGATGCTCCTCCAGTAGGTGTGCTCTCAATGATGCTCCTAACTTCATGTTAGCCTCGAATTACATTAATGCAGGGCTAATCTCACGATGACTTTTTGCGATGTCGTAGCCCAACAAACAAGCCAATAGCTAGACCAATGATGCACAATACGACAAAGAACGCAAGAAGCGCCAGCCTTTTCCATCCGCCCCTTTTCGCAATATGTTTATTATTATTGAATCCTTTCTTTCTCACATCTGACAGCTTCTCGCCATGTGGGCCTTCAACCCCTGTGCTATCAAATTGACTATATGCAGGGGGGATATCATGTTGTGATAAAATTGATGGACCGAGTCCGAAGATACGTTGCGCTGGACGGTTCCATGCACGGGGAGGGACAGGCGGAGGTGTCTGAGAAGCGTGAAAGGAATTACGGTCTTCGGCGATAGCTGGCAGTGCGCTGCCAGTTGTGCCAAGTCGAAGCATTGCGGACGAATTCGAGTGCATCACGAAGACGGACGCGGGAGGTCAACTTAAGACACTCAATGGTTAGTGCCCGCTGTGGCAGAATTGCTTAGTGACGAGATGGTGGGTAAGAGGCGGTAGCACTAGAATGGCGCTTTGACTGTCAGTGGACAAACGATTGAGTTCAGTTAGCTTGGTCAGGCTGAAAGACTCCAGAATGTCGAGTGAAGACATGAGGGAAACAGCGCACGTAGATATTTACATGCAGGACAAAGCATCGAGACAATGACGAAGAGGACGTCGACGGCGGATAAAGATCGACAGTTCCTTCATCATTACTGTACAGTTCAGCTTGGGCCGTGTGCTTCTGAAGCGCCTTGTCCTACCGGACATACAGTTGGTTGTTGATGGCTGCGGGAGAAAGACGAAATAGTGGTGTGTCGACGGGAAGTGATGTAGCCGGCCCAAAGGCGTAACTAGTGGATCGTAAACTTTAAAGTTTCAACCTCTAATTGGCTAGATCTCTACAATTCATGTCCAAGCATCTGCCAAGCTCAATAATGCATCCCGATACGGCCTAGCCCTGGGGATCCGTGCTGATCCCGAGTTCTCGGGGACTGAAGGACCGTGCACGTGACTCGCATCATTTAAGATGTTTCCTCCGAATAAGGTCTGATGATGGGTATTGAACCTCGTTCTCATTCTGTCCTAACAATCGTGAGATGACAACTGCCAACTAGTTATATGGGCCAAGCTTATACCTGATGCTTGAAGGATATGTGTCATCGTTACGCATCGACGAAAACCAATAGAGCCTGCAAACAGAATAAATGTTTCGTGCGTTTTGTTTAAAAGGAAGGCTAAAATGGTAAGAAAACCCTTTTGACTTATGAACTGCGTCTTAAATCAATAAGCGTGTAAACTAATACAGTGTTTCTAGTAAAATTCCATCTCACACGATGGCGTGGGCCCGTGGAGGTAATTGCTCCGTAATGTGTTTCACCTCTTGTGTCTTGCAGAAGCAATGGATCTCTCAAATATGTGTAATAGCGCGAACACGGAACCTTTCGTGAATGATATAGCTATCGGAGCTGTTAAGGAAGTACTATCCTCTCGGCAGGATGAGCTTCGGGGTTGAAGCAACTGTCGGGAAAATGCAAACCTCCGATCTATGAGGCTGCTTTGTGTAACAGCACCCTACTCCCTTCCATTATTCTGTTTTTGGTCCAAATTTTCAAAATCTTAATACACCGTCCTTTGAGTTTCAGAAATCACATTCAAGAATGGCCACATACGCTATTTTAGGTGCCACAGGAAACACCGGAACAGCACTGATTCAAATCCTTCTACAGCGTCCAAAGGGCGGAATCCATGCCTACTGCCGAAATAAGTCTAAGCTCTTAAAGCTTCTCCCAGAAGTTGAGTCCAGTGGGCGAGTTGACATCTTTGAAGACAGTATCCACGATACAGAGCTTCTTACTTCCTGTTTGACAGGCTGTCGGGCCATCTTTATCGTCCTCTCAACCAACAACAACATTCCTGGTTGTCGCCTCAGTCAAGACACCACCCATGCGGTCGTAAATGTACTTCAGAGTCTTAAATCGGCCGACGGGTCACCGGTGAAGATGCCGAAGCTCATCCTACTCTCGTCGGCAACAATTGATGATCATTTCTCTCGCCACGTGCCATACGTGCTACGGCAGATTTTGCTCCGCTCTGCGTCGCACGTCTACAACGACCTCAAAGTGACAGAGATGTTTCTCCGGACGCAGGAGGATTGGTTAACAACTATCTACATCAAGCCGGGCGCGCTGTCGCTAGACATACAAAGGGGCCATGCGTTGAGTCTGACGGAAGAGAATAGCCCTCTCTCATACTTGGATCTTGCGGCTGCTATGATAGAGGCGGCAGATGACGAGGAAGGACAGTATGATTTCCGGAACGTGAGTGTGGCCAATACAAATGGGAGAGCGAAATTCCCGTCAGGGACTCCTATGGTTATTCTGACCGGGTTGATAAGACATTTTTTCCCATTCATGCACCCGTATCTGCCAACCGGTGGCCCTTGAGATGGGAGAGAATCTGCTTAATCGTGTTATTAGTCAGGGATACTATGCATAATATGAGTTTATTCGAACAGGTATCTTCAAGAACTTCAGGGCAATAGTCTTAGTTACATCCTACCTCGTGCTTCCTACTAAAACGATACGTTCGAATTGACAGTCAGGTAACTGATAGACTTCAGGGTCAGTTGAACATCACGTTTTGTCATTCTAGATTCAACACACCTATCAGCCAAAGCAAAGACAAAGCATTCGCGAATTATATTTAGGTTTAAAAGATTCTGTCATGTCAACACCTGGCGCATGTATGCACTTCAGATTAGCTCCTGCTCTCTCAGTTGCCCCTCTCGTGGCTTGTGAGCCTTCCACATTCATGTTGCTCCATGTACTTGGACTTCTTCAAATAATCCCTCTTACCACAGAAGTAAGAAGTGTTGTAGCTCAATATTTTTGCCGGAACCGTCCAGAGCCTTACAGAAAATGAGCAAACACTTTTTGTATTCCCTGGCGCTCGAAGAACGACCGGGCTAGTACGAGCAATCCTTTGCATGACTCGATGCAGTCCAGTCGATTGCAGCCGCCTTCTAGAAAACGGGACGTAATTACAAAGCGGGACTTTGGGAGAGCGATCTCCATCGAGGGCTTCTCTGGGGAGCAGTTAGACCAACTGCCAATATCCCAAAACGCTACTGCGCACCCTCGTGAGCTGGGCGCCGTCGACCCCTTTGATTCAATACAGCCTTGTTAAAAGAATTAGGCTGTCCTCAGGTCTAGAACATGGTGCCATAATAGAGGAAGGTGATGTTCAAATGACAATAGAAGACGATAACTCGGCCTACATACCCTCTTATAAACGGGAAGGCGGAGGAACTATTACCCTGAACGCGCAGTCACAGATCACAAAGAGATAAGTAGCGCGACGTGCATCTATCATTTCGACGCCCAACAAGACTTGGACCTCTGGGAATCCCAAAAAGATTTTACCTGCGTCCTTATAGCGAGAAGGTCGATGGGTCTCCAAGGGCTCATTCTTTCGGTTCTGCACCATGGCACGTACAAGCGAGCGGGAGTTCTTGACGGGCCTACATACGGCGAAGATATGCAGGGCTGGAAGAGAAGAACGGCCGCGATAGCGTAAGGCGTGAGATATCTAAATCCAGCAGGAAGATGGCACGTCGTCACCCAGCGTCTATTAGAAATACTCGAAAAGGCTACACAAACATCCAATCACTGAACCTCGGCCCCTGTTCGTCCTTCTTTCCGATATCCAGCAGCCAAAACTCGATGCATGGATGCTTGTTGACATCCCACCAAGCAGAGATGCTAGAGGCTCGGACAGCGTCGTGGCATCGCAGTCTGATGTCTATTGCTATGTCACATGTGCTCGAGGTTGTCACTTTCCGGTTGAATCCCTTATGTTCCGGCATACGAGCGATCCAAGCTGCGGTAATCACGGCCGGATCTAGAGTAGATGAGAAGAGATTTCTAATATTTGGTGCGGAGCTTGAGATTTTGTCGGGTGGCTTGTTTTGGTGATTTGGATTGAGTGGTTGGAACAGCTAAATTGTGCACCTTACGGGAGTTAATGGAGTACTCAACTTTCGCTCATCTAGCCCCGTCAACATGGGCCTTTGGACTATATCATGGCACATACAGTTTCACGACGTATTGGGGGTAATCGATGTTAAGCTCAATCTTCCTTTCAAAGCACCGCTTATGCCTATCCCCTACTCATATATTTGTACGGCCAACCCTTCTGTCCCCTGCCCACCACATCCGCCCGCCCGCTCCTCACCCCCAATAATACCTCCAGAACAGCTTCCATTCCTCCTCTCCAGACGCTGCTTTCGTCCCTCCCTCACAAGTCACATCACCTTCTCCAACCCGTCCTTCGCTTCCTCGACAGCATGTTCTCCCCGTCGCCAGATGCTCTTCCTAACCTGAGAGAAGCGGTGCTTTTCTGCGGGCGACGCTGTCGTGTAGGTGTTCGCTTGTCATGACGAGGATGTGGAGTTGGGAAAGCCTGGTGTTGTTTGCTCTGCATCGATGCGCAATGGAACGAGCGCTGGCTTTATCATGAGGATGCCTGGTTTCTGCGTGCTCGCTGTGGGGTTGGGCTTCTTTCTGGGTCGATATCTTTCCTGGCGTTTCGCATCGAGCCTCCCGTCTGATCGTTATCATCCCTCAAATCGCCACTTTTCTGATATTGGCGTTTGAGTCCGTGGTGGCCATGGCTCAGGTGAGGAGACTTTGTGTTTCTGCGTCCCCCGGTTCAGTAGATGGATCATTCACAACGGCGATGTCCTTTATTTCACCACTATTGGCGTGTCAGATATGTTATCCATTTCTACACCCATCGCAGACTCTTGGAACCCCGGAGATTTGAAAGCATCGAATGTGTTGCTCTGGTAAGGTATTCCGTCAACCCACCATGTAGACCAACATATCTACGAGGCAGCCTACAGTCATACCATACTCGCAATCCTCCTCTCTGTGCATGCTCAAATTGTTCTTTTCGCGTTGAAAATTGAACGCCATCCCGCAATTCATTGATGCCTGTTGACCACGCCAAGAAAGTTATCATGGAGGAGAACACATGGTGAACTTCCATGTCCAGGTATTCTGCTTGAATGAAGCCTTGCTCTGCGACCTCTGATATACTAAAGACTCTGCGTTGCTTTGATTTGGGTGCAGTGAAATGTGGTGCATGATCCTCCACTTGATTTACTAGTTTGCGATCTTGCGCCATGATATTCATGTCTTGCTCCGCATTATATTTCCTCTCCTGAAAGTATTCATTATGTCAACAGAGCAGCCTTCACAATATTTTCACGCCGCCAAAGAATACAGTATCTCAGACCTAGGTGATCAGGGGTAGGATGGATGACTATGACCCATCCACCATCCACTATCCACCATGTCAAACGAGCTACCTGATGATCTTACTTACCGTCCTCAGGCCTAGACGAGAAAGGAAGAGAAAGAGAGCATGAAATTTTGCGAGCCAGGGAGGGCTTACCTTCCACTAATAGGCAACCTCGTTTGGGAGGATTGCCTACGTTGTCGCAGGATGGGGAAAGAGTAAAGACGGCGGTGGATATTGTTGCATGTGAAGGGGGCAAAGGCAAGAGTGACTGCGCCTGGTTAAACCACGTAATCCATATTGTGACAGGACTGGTTCGGCTTGCTTCCGGGAACCTGGAGGCGAGCAAGCTTGCCCAGTTTTCACTCAATGTAAGCACTGAAATCAAAGCCATCAAAGCATAGCCCATCGTATTCCCCTCACGGAAAGCAAAATCCGTACTACTTATGCAGTTTACGGGACCGACATATAAGCACTCCGGAATTTCGCATTGGCACGCACTGATCCACTGTGTGGGAAATTGCAGGCACTTGCCCAACTACACAGATACACCCATGTCAGAAGCTCACTAAAGGGTTTCCTGCTCTAACATAGTGGCTGGATGGAAACTCGTCGTCACGGAGGATATAGCCTGGAAATCGAATGACCTGTCACCTACGCTTGTCTCACATCTCACATCCCGCACAAATGTATCAAAGGCGAAAGCTGCGCTGTTGAATTCTGCTCCATGCTATAGCTCAAGCCAGAGGTCTACCCATCCTGCGGTGCCTACCTCCCAGTGCAGACTCATCCTTGCTGAAAAGCAAAAGAGTCGGCCGCCTCCCATATATCAAAAGTCCTCCTAGGTGCCATAGCCATGAACACTTGCCGAAAGAAAGAAAATCGTTAATGGAAACTAAAACCTAAACGCCTCGCTGATGTATATCTCGTCTCCTTCCCAAGGATCATTTGTGTGATGGAAGGAGTGATAGTGTATGCCAGAACGCCGTCCAGAGGGTGATCTTGATAATGTACCGTGTACCGTTGAATGGGGTATTTAGAAGAGAAACGAAAATTCATCGCCATGACCAATCTAAAAACGGGCTTGAATGAGTAACCCTCCCATGTCGTGATTCGTAAAATTTTTGTAGAATTCAGCTGCGAATATCCAGAAAATTGCTAGATATTCGCCTTGTGCGACACAAGCCCACCAGTATTTACTGTGAAGACTGAACGGAAAGTGACATGGCATCAAATCGTACGCAGAAATGGTCACGAAGCTAAGCTCCTATGCAGATCGTCCTTCGCTACGAGCGACCTTCTTTCTTACCCATGCGGATAAAGCGTGTGCGAAGCCACATCATGAACTTGGTCCAGGCGCTATGCGTCTTTTTCTTTGCGGATGAGGTAGCGGTATGGCTACGGCTGCGCTGAGGGATCTCATCCTCGCGCAATGGTGGATCTTGCACCGATGCCGAGCGATAATCGCGGCTGACGAAGCTGTCGCCTTTCTCATTGTGTGAGTGCATGGTGAGGTCGGACTTGGAGCGGTGGTTGCGTGTGCCCTCGCTGGCCGAGGACCTACGATGGCCTCGCTCGATCTTGCGAGCCAGCTTCTGCTCTTGCTTCTCCCGCTGTCGAATCTCCTCCTGTGCAGCCTTCTCATCTTTAGCTTCCTCCCGCTCGCGAAATTTTCGGCGGGCTTCTTCGATGGTCTCGGTGCCGGAAGTTTGGTGTGCGTGGCTGCTATGGCTACGAATACGAAATCCTTTATCAATTGATGTCCGGACGGCAGATATTGGCGTCATGGTGTCGGTGGCAGAGGGGATATCAGGAGAACGCGGGGATAGATAGCTGAGGGTGCTAAGTGAGTTGTTGGAGGGGCCCAGCGCAAGTCGAGACCCTGGCTGTTGCTTCGTCTGTATCCGAAGTGATGGCTGGACGGTGGTGGTGGGGCTAACGGCAGAAGTCAACGATGGTGTTCTGGTGGAGAGATTGGACGCGCTTCGAAAGGTATGCCGTATTTGATCTTCATCTTCTGTTTGTGCTGCTGAGTTTGAGTGCTCACTTTCGCGGAGCGAGTTTGTGTAAGATGCTGCTAGCGGGGGGGTGTAGGGCCTAGGTGTTTGCGCAAAGGGATGCACAAATGAGCCAGTTCGATGACTCCCGTTCGTCGCAGTCGAAAATTGGGAAGTGCCGCTGGTGCTTCTAGCATGATAACCCCTCCTGCCCGCTGTGCTTTGGACATCGTGAGATGAGGAGCGAGGGCCAAAACCAAAGTCCTGCACCACCATACTATCCATGTCGAGCGCCGACCGATCCAGATCAATTGAATTCTTTTCGCTGCGTGTCAATTTCCTCACAATTGGCTTGACCCGCGTCCTCGACTTGGAGGCTGTCTGGCCATGATAATGCGAGCCGGACATGATGTCCAGCTTCGGCGACCCCTATGAGAGGCGGGCAGCTCATATATCGCACATTACCACCAGGGCTTTCGCAATCATCAATGTCGCGAGGATGGCGCAGAATTGAAGTAGCGGTGACGACGACGCTGACGGACCGCAGCGACGGCCAGGTGAAGGATTGGGAGGGGGAAGGATTGAGGGATTTGACAGCTTAGAGTGTCGTTGGTTCAGTGCATGGCGAATCAATCAATCAATCAACAACAACAAGCAAATCAGCCTCAGCATGCCTGGGATGTGCTATCGCTGGCTGCGGACTGGCTGGCCGAGCCTATCGGTCCCTCTGGTGGAGCATGATTTTTGGGTTCCCTCCGAGAAGTCCGGCCGTCGCGAGAGGAGGGGGAAGGGGAGGGAATCATTATGAAACGAAATGGAGGGATGCCATCTGCCTTATAAGTAATTTCTTATTATTACTGTTATTATTACAGTCGAGCATTACTCCGTGTACTGGTGGGCAGAATAAGGAGAGGTAGTAGACCAAAGGAGGATGGGCCAAGCCAGGATTTATGGTTGTCAATATGCTTTTAATAAATACAAGTATCTTTCTACTACCCTAAGGACGGGAAACCCGACTCATGTGAAAAGAGAAAAGAGGAAAAGGAGTGGAGAATGGAGAGTGGGTGGTTGTTTCCCGTGGAGAGAGAGAAAGAGAGAGAGAGAGTGTGTGTGTGTGTGTTGCTTCACCCCATCATTGTCTGTACCCTAATCTCCCCTAACCTCCCCGCCCTACAACCTACCTACTGTACCCTACTGTACCCTGCTGTACCCTGTTGTACCCTACTCTACTTATTACAAAAGAAAAAGCAAATCTTTAATGTACTTGTGTCAATAGCGCAGCAAAAAAAAGAGGAAAACACAAATTGCGGCTCAACTGCTGTCTCATATGAAAGTGCCACATCATTAATACCTACGCTCGTATGCATTCTGCTACAACCATCCCGGGAAGTGCTATCCTCAGCTGCTGCAAGATGTGCATGTGGCTTCAAGTACACATCATGGGCGTGGCGCAGAGTGGTGCTCTTTCCTCCCTCCCTCCCTCGAAGCATTAGTCATGCATAATAGGGAAATGTGTATCTTCATGTTTGGGCGCACGGCTTGGATTTAGGCTTCTTCGACCAGTTCTCGTGAAAACCAAAGTTCAATAAAACTCTCGTCTATCTAAGGTCCAGAAAGGTCCTTCGGGATATTGGATGGTGTGTTGGGTGTTCTGGGCCCTCGCCTCATGTATTCCCTTGGATCTTCGCATCCTTCTGCTGGAAGGTCAGCTCCACTTTCGGTATAACTTCCAAGCTCTGAGCATCATATTTTTTCCATCTCAAATAGAACTAATAAACACTGTCTATCTTTGTATGTGATTACGTATGTTGAAAACACGCATGCCTAACTGTTGAATGCGGTGACTCGGGATCTTCCTTTGTCCGGGCCGGACATTTGGGGCCGCAGATATTGTAGATGTATCAAAACAATTTCTCCATTTCTACCAGAAGCAGCTGTGAATCATTGTGTCCCTCTTTTCCAAATTGGCAATGCATTTGTTGTGCACTCTCCGTCCTATCACTAGCTGAAAGCGTTCTCGGGGCACATCTCTCCATTCATCATACAGTATAGCATGGAAAGATATTTCATGGTGATTTTTAGCGATCCGCTGCCCAGTGAAGTCAATGTGAGTCTAAGAATCCTGCCGTGGTACCGAATGAGTGGTAACTACCTAGCAACCCCCCTCCATGTCAAATTGTTCGGTCATTAACGCCGCCTCCGGTCATTATAGGGTATCATTTGTTATATTCTGGTACCTTCCGAATCAAGATCGAAGCATTTCAGATCGGAAGATTCAAGAACATTATTCTGTTTGTCTGTCCGGGGATGGGTGTCCTTCATAGGCCAGGCATGTCATATCGTAGAGCAAATGTAGAAGTGGGAGATGAGAGCAAGCTCAAAATCCAATTGTGATCCACTTGTGGGCTGTACACGCTCGTTGCACAATTTTCGTGCATATGTTTTATAGTACTAATGGCATATAGACTCGATAGCATATGGCATATAGATATAAGTTCCTATATAAATGTCGTCTATCGTGCATCCTCGCATCGAACAACCGGATCACGGTTCAAGTAGCTCGATCGAAGGCCAGATCACTTGCATACAGCCGTGAATTCGTCTCATTATCGGCGTTTACCAAAGGATGTCATTTCACGGCGTTGATCTTTTGTTGGCTATTGAGAAGTCTAACCTTGCCATCACTCGGTTTATGAGGGAGGTGGTAGTCTTGTCATGCATGGGGACCATTCCGTCAAGACTAGTCCAGAAGTGACGTTGAAGCTGGTAAGAACTTTTTTGCTCCTTGTAAAAATCTTCGATTCTGGGCCTGTGTCTTCTGGACCAGGAGCTTATGGGCTAGACAGAAAGCAGGCTCGAGCTTGGTCTGGCGCATACCAAAGCTTAATCGTATACTTGATCTCAACACGCAAACTAAGAAGGGCTGGCTATAAGTGCAGTATGAAATATATATAGACACCGGAACCCCACTTCGGGTGAATTCGTGCTCGTTTCTTGTGGACTTGGACTAGACATGGATCTGATTCAGAATGTGATTGAGCAAATTTTAGCGTTCTCACTGCTTAAGCGTAAGATCTCCATTGCATTCTCTGATAGAGCCGCTGTACGACACAATGCTGTTGTCCTTACTTCTCCTGATGGCAACATGGACCTATTTGTTTGACAGTTGATAAATTCGAGGCTCTATCTGAACCTTTAAGCTACAAAAGGAGGGGTACATGGGTCAGCTAGACTATGCACATGCCAACAAGTGGCCCTGCTAGCCGCTGCTGGCTAAAACGAGATACATGAGAAAGGTTGTATGTAAATGTACACGATACATGATCCGCAGCTCGCTTCTCTCAGAACAATTTAGGGGAAGCACGTCGTGCTTCCGTACCTAGAGGTAAATCATACATCCGCTCCTGCAAACCTGATGCCGCCGGCAGCCAAGCGGCGTGAAATGCATGAAGAAAGACGTTATGAACTTCACCGATGGTGAGGTCTTTGAAGACCGTACAACGCCTGGAGATAATTCTCCACTGAAATTTCTCCACAAACGCGCTTCGCCCAGTACTCAAAAATCCTCGAGCAATACCCCGCCCAGTAGCCTATTCTCATCTCGCCCCATCTCGCCCCATCTCGCAAGACTAAGGATAAGCGCAGATCCAGTAGTGTCATGCCGACGGAGATGACGAAGGTTATTTGATGGCTGTTGTTTTCCTGGCGGCAAAAGCGTGAAAGCCAGAACGACGATAAGAATGTGAAATGGAAAATAAGGCGCTATAGCCGTTGATGCCAATATCTCGATTGCAATTTCAAGCATTATGCAAAATTTGATGGCACAATGATAATTCAGTGCAGTGTGCGCAGAGCATCTCGCTTACTGCCAGTGTCCAACGATGGCTGCATTGAATCGCGTCACTTTTGCTTGAGCTTGAGCTTGAGCAGAATAGCCCATGTACATGTGGAGATCTGTGAGACAGTCAGGCTAGTCAATCATCAATCGATGAGGTGAAACATATATATGGCTCGCTTTACTAATAGTAATAAGTCCAAGACCGGTGGCCATGCCGAGCATAGGATGTGAGAGGTTCCTGGTACGAGCAGGTGATGCTCACCATTCCCTCTTGCCGCTGCCCTTTGGTAAACGTGATCAATTTATAATACTCTCATCATTAAACCGAGATATCCAGTAGAGTGGCTGATCATCGTATCGATCGCGCGTGTGCCGTTTTAGTTATCGTCTTGCTGCTCCAGTTCCATGTTAATACTTCCGCGTTGGTTGGTAACGATAATGTCTGGTGGTTTCGCAACCATGGTGGGCATTGTAGGCCAAAGCATCATATGGAACTTAGTCTTGAGTTCAACAAGCGAAACGCCTCGTTCTCGGCCGGCCCTCCATCTGCCAGAGCCACGATGCTGCAGAAGGCGTGAAGCCTCGCCGGATTATCTTCTTAAAGTCGTGTTCGAGTTGTTCCGAATGGTCGAGGTGCAGCGGAGCCATCACGGTTCTTTCGTTAGCGGGCCCAGCGCTACAACAAGGGCCTACAAGCCGCACTACAGCGTCGCGATGAGCCTGCATGCCCTGCATGTCTTTGCCATAAAGCCTGTTCAGCCTATGTTCCCGCTATTCCATACCTGTAATAAAGCATTGCCTAAAGAAGTGAGGAAAATCAAGAGCAACCGTAGCTCCGTTACCTCTCAAGCAGCAACAATTTCGCAGGTTGATACGACCACCACGGTGCAAATGCCTGTCCTGCCCAGTCAGAAGTAAACATTTGGCATTCCCAGTTATTATGTGGCGTCGGTATGAATGGCAGGACCTCTGTGAACTGCAGAGACGCTCATCTCTCTGTTTTCTGACGCGCGCGACTCGTTTCTCCCTACCTGTTGCTAGGTTTCGTACAGTAGTAGTTCAGGGCAGCGCCTTTTTTTCCCTTTAGGACCACCGAGAATCGATCCACAATTGGCTTCCGCTCCACTGCCATTCCATTCTCGATCCCTGACCAACTCTTGTCCTGTCCTTTCATGGCTACTCTTGCTCACTAACGGTTGAGCTTACTTCCCGTTGTAGTTGACAGATCGGGTTTCGTGCCCGCTGGGACAGGCAATGTTCTGGCGTCTGCTCGACAGGGTTTGCGTGCTTTGTGGCCATCTCCCTTCTGGCTGAGACTACTTATATATCATCCGTGTGGAGCACCTTCCATGCTGTCCATGACTTCTCAACGTCGCTCGTGCAAGGCCTCACTTTTAGGACCAGCACTTGCCGTTGTATAATTATTCCAATTGATACTGACGGCCCTGCGGAAATGGTCCTTTGGTGATCCTTTTGCGTCTGTCTTCGTCCTTCGCTCCTCCTATCTATCGTTGATCCACATACAATCGGCTTCTTTTGGGGGGTTTTCGCCGCATTTGCTCGGTGCATGTGAAGGCAATTGGAATTGCTGCATTGTATTGCGTTGCGTATATTTTTTTTCTTTTAAGAAACCCCCAAAAAATTATTACGAAAGTTTTGGGTTGTTTCGGAGACTCGATTCAAAGAGTAACGAAATTTCCTACAGCGGCTTGGTATTCAATTGCACTTTCCAAAGCCAATACCACCAGCATCCATCCGCCCAACCTACACCCATATATCCTACAGCAACCCTCGCCCAGAACAACTATACCTTCAAATGCTGGTTTTACAGATCTCGCTTTGAATCATAGGGAATTCCAATCATAAAAACGCAAGGAACTCTAATTCTGTTCACCACCCGCTCAATTGCGATTGTGAGAGGCGCATGAGGCTGCCCCAGTCTGTTCCTCCTTCTACAATCCCTTTTGCGAACACCATATCCCTTACCAAGGCAGAAACTACTCACAATCACCCAAAACCATGGATTTCTCGAATCAAGGTATGCACCTTCATAGAACTTCTTTGCATGGCTCTTGTATTTATACTGACGATAATAAAGACAGGATGTTTGTCTTCTCCTCCAACCTTCCGTGGTGCTGGGTTTGGCTATTGCTCTGGTAAGCGAATTTTCAATCTTTAACAGAAGGTGGCAGCCGAGATGGCTTGCTTACTTCTAAGTGTGTAATATTGGTAGATCCTGCGTCTAATCTAAAGTTTACTAGGGCTCATCGCTATATTCGTTTTCTATTCAATACTCTCAGCCATTGGGCATACAAGTCAATCCCAATCCCCGAAAGTCCTCAATATACGTCGAAAGACGTGACCGTAATCATTCCTACAATTCATGACAATTTCGAAGAATTAAGAGACTCTCTACAAAGCATCCTCTCGTGTCACCCCTTCGAACTCCTTTTAGTCACAACAGCGGACAAGTACGACAAACTCAAGGCCTTTGTAAAGACTCTCGAAGCATCAAACATTCAAGTTTACTATACAGCTATTGCCAATAAGCGGATTCAGGTCTGTGAGGCTATTCCTAAGGTCAAGACGACATTTATGGTGATGGCAGATGATGATGTCACGTGGCCGCGTACAATGCTTCCATGGGTTCTGGCGCCTTTCGAAGATCCAACATATGGTGCAAAGTTTGGTGGGGTTGGTACTTGTCAGCGGGTCAAGAGACTTCGGTCTGGACCTTGGATGCCGCGCATCTGGAACTGGCTGGGTGCTGCATATATTGAGAGACGAAACTTTGAGATCTCTGCAACTCATGGCATTGACGGCGGTACCTCCTGCATGTCCGGCCGAACTTGTTGTTTCCGATCCGAAATTCTACAAAGCCCGCTATTCCTCGAAGGATTCAAGACAGAACGTTGGGGCAAGTATCAACTTAATGCCGATGACGATAATTTCGTTACACGCTGGCTCGTTTCTCATAACTGGAAGACGTATGTTCAATACAACCACGAATGCCAGCTTGAGACTACCTTGGAAAACAATAAGAAATTTCTATACCAATGCTCCCGTTGGGCACGGAGCAACTGGAGATCTAACTACACTAGCTTGTTTACCGAGAGGCACGTGTGGAGGTAAGCATGTCTTTCTGCAATTTTTTGACACTAACTGACCCTGTCAGACAACAGCCATGGTCAACATATGCTCTGCATATTGCTACCTTTACCTCTCTCGCTTTTGTAATGGATCCACTAATAGTTTACATCACCTACCGAGCTGCGATAGATTTCATCCCTGGTCACGAATGGTATGCTGTAGCAGCACAACTTGGCTTTATGTTTATTACCAAGGTTGTCAAGTTGTTGGGACTTTTCAGCCGTGAACCATTTGATCTGATCTTCCTCCCCGTCTCTATACTCTTCGGGTATTTTCATGGGTTGATCAAGCTTTGGGCATTTTTCACACTGCGTATGGTATGTAAATCAAAGGCCATCACACTTTTCTTATTACTAACTATCCTTAGACCTCATGGGGTAGCCGTCCAGATGGTGATACCAATGACAGCCATCGTATGAGCCCTCGAGCACGACGTAGCGATAGCATTACTCTTCCCCCAGGCCGTCACCCAACTTTGGGGCATTATACAGATAAAAAGACATCGAATTCGAAAGCAGAAATCCCTTCCCAAAAACCCTCCACACCTCCATCCTCCAATGGTTTCGCCACTGAGAGCGACCTAGACGACTATTCGGACGAGAACGACGATCCACTTTCGAGCATGACTTCTAGCACTGTTTCCATATTTTAGTCAAATGAAACCACCTGGACGCTAGTGCAGCATTACTCCATGGTCATTTTTATTTGGTATTTATTCATTTCTCACGCCTTCCATGCAACGAATTTACGACGTTCACGGCCTCATCTTAAGGACTGCGCACACCCAACATCACAAAATGGAAATTATGAATTTGAGATTCTCTAAGCTCTAGGTCGTGCATGATCTTGTTAAGCTTAGATAATCACGTTATCGACAATATTAGCGATGCTATCTATGGTGATCTAATGGTACACCAAAACGTAGCTGGTACGGTTTCGGAGGAAAAGGATTTCTTTCCTTTTTCTGTTTGTATACTTCGGGTGGCAAGATTCCAAGCAAAAGCGTTTATTTGTTTTATTTCTCTGCTAGGCATTAAGCAGAATCAAAAGTACGGAGCGACTAAAAGATGAATCATGGATGGAGGATCTAATGGGATACTTTCTTTTCAACTCTCATCTGATTAGACGAGATTCGGATAGATGATCCTTAGTAGACGAGCGCCATCATAATCATATTCATACCCACCAGCCTTGGCTCATGTGCCTGTGATTTTGTTTTTTGAAAACTTTCACGTGTTTGGATTTCTCATCCATGCTTTATCGGCCTTACGGGCAACTGAAGATATCCCCGAAGACCCTGAATTATCAAATTAAGTACGGTCTTGCTATGTTCGTCATCGGGCAACACCGAAATGGCCTATGCCATCATATCCCGCAAAAGGTGTTTCCCAATATTTCCAGAAATAAGCAACCCTCATTTCCCAAAGAGTAAGCTGCTTAGCTTCCTCTTCCCCCCCTTCAAGGATCCTTACACCCGCCACCCCACCCCCATACGGTAGGAGAAGAAGAAGAAGAAGAAGAAATTATATCAAATTAAGAAAATGTGATAGAAGAATGAATGAGCACCATCCCACATGCTAAGGAAAGAAACGAGGCGTTAGGCAGGGGGGCCAGGGCGCCGACATCCAGCCAGAACCTCCTCCATCCCCCTCTCCATGAATTCCGTGATATCCTTGCGTTGTGGTCCCCTAGTCTGCATTAGCGGCAGTAAGGTGCGTGCGTGCGTGTGTGTGTGCTGCATTTGCATTGCAGCGTGCAGTAGCGCGATGTGGAGGTTTGCCTGCGTTTTTCCAGGGTCGGGAAGGTTAGTGTGGGAAAGTGGAGGGATATGCAGGGGTCTCGTATTGTTTCAATTCTGTGTGTTCTTTTTTTTTTTTTTTTGAAGGATGCGGCGAGGGAAACTAATAATAATAATCAGTAAAGAATGGGATGTCAAGGGTCTAGCTAGGATTTGCAAGACATGGCGTGTCGTGTGTCTAGTAGCATGGGGGTGCAACACCTGTTTTTTACAAGCCCTTCACTTTGGGGGGATGTAGGTCAGGTTTATGGCTTTTGCAAGGCTCTGGATTTGGAGACTTGGCTTTGGGGGGAGAAGAGTAGTTGTGAGGGTAATGAATCTTTGCTGCAGAAAGAGACGGAGGAGCAAGATGATCGGCCCGACGAGGTCGGATTTGAGGGTGTTGAGCACGGACCGAGAGGACCGACTCGTCTGCTTTACCGTGGGTGATTCTGCTTAGCCGGAATGTACTGTTGATTTGGTTGTATCGGATTGATATGAATGGCATATAGTACTTAGTCGATTTGTGGTCTATACTCTAATATGATGGCCGGTGGCCGTTTCGTTGCAAAGCACGAACGAGCAAGTAATGCCATGCCTTCTCTTGTAAATGGCTATGAATACCCGTGTGTGTAAGCAGGACCCAAAGCTCTCTCGTCCAATCATTGACATGAGAAAGAAGTAATAGACGAAGATGGTGGGATCGGTATTTGAGGGTCGTTGGTTAATGTACTTTTATCATATTTCACATGAAACTATCATGTCTCAGCTTTTCCCCAGAATCAAATACGATGTGAGAATTGTATCGGTGCAGGTACACGACATATTCAGGGTGCAGATGTGGTGTCTGAGGACGGCACCATCCATGACAGCTATTTTATCTCGTGGCTGTCGCGCCAGAAATTCCTCATATTTGATATTAGTTCCTCCTGTGGCTCTCAGACTCTCTGATATCTGTGTCGTAGGCCATGGGTTTCCAGATACCTAGGGAGGATGGAAACAAGGTCCATATAAGGAAATTCTGACGTTCCCGAGATCCCTGAAGATAGAAATGGCTGCAGGAAACGGGCTTACTGTAAGACGCTCAGATCGGAGGACCTGCATATTCCATCTCGCGAATTGGGCAAATAACCAATAGATTCCTTAGCTTTATTCGATATTGTATACTCTCTCCGTCCGTCTAGTCGCTCGATGCGGTCGATCGGATTCTGCTGCCAGCTGATACTGCCTAGGAGAAATATGTTCCGGCAAAGGACACAACGGCCTGGCGACTAGAGGAGATCAGGAACGGGCGGGGTAAACCAATGATTAAGTCATGACGAGTAGATCGAGATTGTGTACTATACTATGTAAGTACTATACTGTAGTGACGAAGAAGCACCGCACTTTTAGCGCAAACTCTAAAATTCAAGATTGAGTTAAGGTTACTGCCACGGAAACCTTGGGGGTCGCAATTGAGTCTTGTGTCTGTTCTCTTTTCCTCAGTATCTCCACATAACGACGCCAAGATTATTAGTTGGAAAACCCTTGGATTTGAATCATCATGTTCGATGCGGGGTCTTACTTACTTACAGAGGAAACGCCTTTTAAGTTCTTTTCCCTTCCAGCTGCTGGCGCTGTTATTTCATTCTGAAACTTTTCGGAAAGTGTTGGATGATGTGAACCAACGAGCCCCTAGTTGCAACGCCATTGTCGTACAAGAAAACTGCCGACACCTGTACAACGTACCTTGTCAGGAATAATATACTGTATATAGGCATCCTCAGCAGCAAGAGAGGTACATGTTTCGCTTTGGTGGCTTCACAAGAACCTGCGCTGATGGCGGCTGTTGTCCAAGTTCCAAGCACCTCCACCACGAGTGAAAAATGGGGGGAACGCCGCCCGGTATGCCCAACAAGGGCATAGTAGAAGAGCTGAGGTATCTGAGACCGCTATCTTTGGTGCCATCCATCTCTAAGAATCGTGGGATCTACAGGGGGTTTTTCCGAAAGCCCCCTTCTCGGTTATCTGTTGACCTGAACCTGTACAGTACTTGTCTCTCAGGTAGCCTCGCACTTGAGCCGGCCACTTGCGGCATAAGTCTATCCTATCTGCCTGACCACACTGATGGCCCATAACGTAAAATTTAACAACCGGTTGTTCAGTTAAGTATCCAAGTGCTCAGAAAGACTATGCTCGTAGTTGCATTGCCCGTCAATAGTTGCAGCTCAATGTCGTAGTGGTTGCGTGAAAGAGGTGCATTGCCAGCACAAGTTATCAAGGCGCCCCCCTACCACGAGGCAATGCCGTGCGGACCATGTCGTAATAGCTCATTGCTCGATCATGCTCGTCATCGGTGCTTGCTCTACTTTAAGTTTAAGGATCTGGGGCCGGTGAAGAGGCCGGCTAGAGTTACACTGCGTGAGCGGGACGTGGGGTGAGACATGGCGTTCAGATTCTTGTTATTGAAAGGTTGATATCCTCAAGAGACTGTCATGAGAAAACATAACCACAGTGCAGAGTGCAGATGCAGAGAGAAAATTCTGATACATTGAATCAAATGGATAGCCCTGCATAGAACGCCACAATGTCCGCAAGTTGGCCCTCCCTTGCTTGTTTCTCCACCACCGCTCCTACCATTAATTCACTGCAGCGAACCGAATTTAGATATTGCTTATCCATAAACCTAAAACATGGGTTTAAAAAAAAAGAAACGGTCTAGCAGCGGCAGTGACATGCAAGTCATGCACAATTACCTTCCACTAAGGGTGCTCCCGAGCCAAAGATTCCGAGGAAGTGGCTTCACCGACATTTTAGAAACAGGCTCTATGCAGCGGAACGTTGCTCATATGGTCCCGGCCAGGTACAAGATGTTGGAGCGCATCGGGGAAGTTACTCTTCCTTTACCTGTATAGATGTACGTTAAAACGTCTGGCCACGCTTCGGGACTCGGCACTGGCAGGTCAATGATGTCTGACCTTCTGATGTGTCCTGAAAGCATCAACGCGGCCAGAGCGGGTAAGTAGTGTACGGCGTATTCGATATCTACTATTGTCAGAGTACATATTCCATATGTCTAAGCGTACTTACGCATTGGCATGGTGATCCTATCTCTTTGCTTTAAGTGGTTTACTGAAACGGTAGCCGCGTTGCGAGTATTTTGTGTCTTTTTCTGACCCGAGCCGAACTGGGTAGAAGCTCGGCGAACTCTGTTCGAGCGTCGAAGAGAGGCTGAGGGTTTCTTATTCCCTTGCATATCAGGAATAATCGCTCTCAGCTCTTCGATATCGAATTCTTTCTGGATGATGAATGGTTTGCGGTCCTTTGCTTTCGGATGTATCCTCGCACGAATAGTCACTAGTGTTGAAAGCTCTCGTTGTAAGGTATCCTCCTTCGTTAATGCTAGACTGGGAGACCGCAAGTTGACTGCATTGATGAAGACATCAGCTGTCGCTACGTTTCCTAGGTATGCATATCCCCAGCCTCGTAGATGATCATGCGTAAACTGGAAAGGTACTTGACGCACCATCTCAAAATTCATGGAATAATGAGGCGACCGTGGTTCTCCTTCACTTCTGCCAATAGCCGAATGATGTGTATCTTGAACCAGTTTCGTCTCCTGTATATCTTCTTCCTTCTTTATCTGGATGTCAGAGCTTGGTGTTGTCCTTTTGAAGGTGTGTGTGGCTTGGTATTTTGGTGAAAAAACCTTCAAAGAAGCCACGTGGTGAGCCAGACCCTCGGAACGTGCTAAAGCAGAGTGCCTTCTTGGAAGATTTTGGGGTTCGAACAAGCTTCCACGCCGTTGGAATGCATTGTTAGTTGGGCCGATTGGTGGTGTATGTTGAAAAAAGAAAGCACGCGCAGCTACCAGACTTGGGCTAGGAAGGGTATCGATCTGGTGTAGGGACGGTCGTCGATCCCCGGGGATATTGCTTAATATAGGACACTGGAGCTCTGGATGACGTTGTGGAACGAGAGTGGAGTCTGTAGCTGCAGGTGACATATCTCGGACCCAAGATGAAGATAAATACCCAAGACGAAAGCTCAAACTGGAATTACTATCACCTGACAAGTCTCAAAAGCAGGCACTTCCTTCTAAAGCTGCTGCTGTACAGAGGAAAGAAACTTCTTAAATACAAGAGAAGACGCGTCCAGTTCTAGCTACGAATATCAAAACTTTCTTTGTCAAATAGAGAGTCAAGCATGCAAGATTGTGAATGATGTTTGCTGAGTGATGACGAGCTTGAAACCTCAAGACAAAGGATACACGGCAGAGTTTTTAAAACATTCCGTAGAGGTCTAAAGATCTGCATCATGGTGAAGTACAGACAAAGGAAATGCCACCACAATAACACATTCTTGCGACAAGACAAGCGTCGGAATTATAGATAAAAGTTTAACTACTGACTCACGCATCCAAGGAGGCGAGGTCTAGAACTGATATCTAACATTCGTCCAATAGGGTTTTGAAAATGTAATCATGGCATCAGATGCAAGCAGCCAGTACGATGGTGGATAAATGAGCCAGAATGGACAACAAGTAGCTAGAAATTCAAATATTGATATGATCAAGAAGCCTCTGACTTGTGGGAACAGCCCGCGAACTTGCGGAAATCTGTGCAGAGACATGCTGAATCATCGCTGTTCTAGAGCGGAGGGACGGTGAAACCAGCGTTTATCTTCGAGCAGGCAAAAAGCGATAACCAAAACCTGAACGGGGAATAATCGGCTCGATTCATATGTTGGGTTGCTGATATTCGGGGACTCATTGTTCTAGCACCGAAATGGGCCGCATGCTTATCCCTCTCACCAGCAACAGCGAATCATCGAGAGTCAAGCATGGATTTACGTACCGAAAACGTGCAACGTATCATGTAGCCGAGTTCAGGTAGGTGAGGAGGAAGGCTCATGAAATGGAAGTGAAGGTGACGGATGAAGAGAGCTTCATGCGGGGGGTCAGGGTGATGGTCGGCTCGCTAAGGTTGAGTGAGACGCGAAAACGCGACTTCTGGCTTCTGGCTTCCTTGAGACGCCTCTGGCCAGACCTGATTGAACACTACAATCTAGATTTCAAGACCCCAGACTCAGTTTGAGATGTCGCGGGCAGCGCAAGCCGCTATGGCTGCCAGCTACAAGAGTCAAAAGGAGGCTTTTGTCTCCGGGCTGATGGGTGGGAAGATCTCTGAGATCAATTATGTGACCGCGGTGGCGCCTGTGAGCTTCACCTTCCAATGCAAACGAACGCTCTAATATATGCATAGGCAGCAGTTGTTCTCTGGTCGGCGTTGCAATCAAGACAGTCATTCTTCAAACCCTATACCCCATTATCCTTTGCAGTCGATTTCTTGCTCAACGTTGGCGCGATTCTGCTTGCAACAACCGTATATGCCAATACACCTGTCCTCCTCATACTCCTCCTACTCGCACCTGTTGCAATTGTCTATGCATTCCCTCGAACGGGTCCATCAAGGAAGGGCAAATTGCCTCTGAAACCTGCAACAAAGCAATCAAAAGCCGACCAACCAAGTCCTCTGCCGAAGAAATCGTTCCTCACCACGTATAGAGGGGCGATGCTGGTAATTACGTGCATTGCCATCCTAGCAGTCGACTTCCGTATATTTCCTCGAAGATTTGCCAAGGTGGAGAATTGGGGCACATCATTGATGGATGTTGGAGTGGGATCATTCGTCTTTTCCGCCGGTATTGTAGCTGCACGGCCAATCCTCAAAGAACAACTGAAAGGAAAGACAACCACATTAGGCAAACGCCTATATCAGTCTATAAGACACTCATTACCACTCTTAACCTTAGGGCTCATAAGGTTATACACCGTGAAAGGACTTGATTATGCAGAACATGTCACAGAATATGGCGTACACTGGAACTTCTTCTTCACACTCGGCTTTCTTCCACCTTTCCTTGCACTCTTCCAAAGCGCTTTCCAATTACTTCCCTCATATGCTGGTCTTGCAATTGCTCTTGGCGCAGTCTACCAGGCTATCCTCGAATACACAAAACTCAAGGTTTTCATCCTCACAGCTCCACGGATAGACTTGTTCTCTCAGAACCGGGAAGGCATATTTAGCTTTTTCGGTTATCTAGCTATATTTCTCATTGGGCAGGCTACTGGTATGTATATCCTTCCTCGCACCATTTCCTCCAGCATAGGGTCTCAGGCACGGAAACGACTTCTCCTCACTCTTGGAATCTGGTCAACAATTTGGATTCTTACTTTCAACATCTCAACATCATACAAATTCGGATTTGGCTGGGCTGTCTCTCGCCGCCTAGCTAACCTCCCGTATATCCTCTGGATCGCCGCTTTCAACACGGCACAGATTACATTGTTCTGCCTCGTCGAGACCATTTTCTTCCCGGCACATCACAGATCAACAGATGCAAATAATAATGCGGAAGAAGAAGTATATAAGCAAGCGACAAGCAGGGTATTAGAGGCATATAATAGAAACGGGTTGTTCGTGTTCCTGGTGGCGAACTTATTGACCGGGCTAGTCAACATGGCGGTTCCAACGTTGCACGTGAGTGATATACAAGCAATGGGAATCTTGCTGGGCTACGCGGTGGTAGTGACGGGGCTAGCATTAGGATTGGATGTCTATGATATAAGTATAAAATTGTAAATATGGGGGGGATCATATAGCGCGGAGCCGGAGTTCTTATTGTATATCAAATATGGGACGCTTGCTTATATATGAAGCAAAAATCAGGATGTCAGGAAAGAGCATTTCGAGGTCGTATAAGTATACATAAATTTAAATATGCCTTAGCTTTATGGTATTCACACAGGACAACACTTCGCAGCCAAGGAGGAAAGCGCTTTCGATCATGGGTGAAAACTCGGAGGATCGTCTGTCATTCAAGGTTTCCAACTATATTGCTTCAGAAAGTTTACATCCCATCTTTTTATAAGACAACAAGTCGACACAGAACAAAAGCAGGATTTTCAGACCGACTTGGGCCATATCTCTATCTGCTCTCACGATTTTCCCCCAACCCCATCCGCCTTCTTCACTCTACAACAATTACCCGCTTGCAACTTGGTATGAATCGGATTAAGCCATTGAAATTCTGTGTCGTATGGATGATATTTTGCCATAGCTTGATTCCCACCATGGCTTAACTCGCTGAAAAAGAAAGGAACGGAAACGCATGGTCCCCAATTGATAACCTTGAAAGAATGGCGGTTGGATTCTAAAATGGCCTAAACTTCTGAGAGATGCGAATGTGATGACCGCAAGGCATCATAGCTGGGTTTAAAATGATCCGAGCAGAACCTGCTGTTAATTAACATTTCAAAGCTATTAGTATCCCGACGCCTGAACAGCTATTCGAGGCTCGCCCTTGCTTCACTATGGGTTGTGATACAATTGCTGAACGGTGAGCAATTCGAAAATCAGCGATAGAGTGACGCCATTATAGAACACCTCAATCTATTTGTGACACTTACACAAGCATTAGTGCGTCTGCCTTTGTTATGATCTTTGCCCAATACAAGCTGCGGATCGGGGTATCGCGCATCGTCACTTGAAGTTATCTAGGCGAACCCTTTTTAACCGGCCAGAACTGCGACCATGTGAAGAAAGCAATACATAGACGAAGTTCAAAAAGGCGCAGAAATAGAAAGACGGCATGAGAGTAATGTTTGTTTTCAAGACCTGAATGCTGTGTTGTGTGTGGTGCTTCGTTTCGTTTCAGAAGTTTAAGGTTACGATGCAAAGCGGAAGTGGAGGCTAATCTTGCCGCTAAGAAATGTCCTTCATGCAATTGGCTGAATCGAGGAGCTCGAGGCGGGAAGGGCTGCATCGTTGCCGCTTGATGTTCCGCTTCTTAGGAGATCATGGCATGATGCGCTTTCCGCCTCAAGGATGTGGTTGATGTGGCTGGGACTTGAGATGTATCCATGATGCGGATCGGAGAATCTGACCACGAGAGAGAAGAGAAATACGACGAGATGAGGCCGCAAAGTAGCTTCGGGTTTAAATCTTGGCCTGGATAAGGTTTGGGAGTGGTTCCTGGATATTCAGGGCACATGAATAAGAATGGGAATGTGATGCAAACGAACCGCGGTTGAGGGTTTGTTTTGAGACTGGTAGTGTAACCGTTCTCTAGTGTTAGAGGGTCCTCCAGCGATCAAGTTTCACTGGCGCGGTGAACATGATGGAGGCAGGAAGGTGTTCGGTGAGTCCGCAAAGCTGGAAATCAACAATTTCGAATCCCAGGGACAGCCTGGATATTTTGAACCCTTCTCAGTTCGTTTGGAGCCTTATGATCTCATACCTTCTCCGCCGGTCCAGGAATAGCGTTGCCGAAAAAGAAAGATCTCCTGGAAAGGGAGAATATCCGGCGGCGTTGATTGGCACTTGAACACTTGCATGCATCATTTCCGGCCATCAATGCAAAGCTGGAAGGGTTCATCCAGTTTAGACCATTATTAGGAGTCCGCAAGGGATATCAAAGAGAACCGCGTTTTCCAATTCCCACTTACTGTAGGATTCCCTAGGAGAAAGGCACCGAGAGAGCGATTTGGCCTGGTGGTTGAGGAAGCAGGCTCACCTGCTTTGCTGCCAGAGATTGGATGAAGAAACGCAAGGTAAACATTGGACAAATTGAGATGAAAAAGTTTCAAGGCTGATCCTGGGGAACAAGGAAACGCTGTGATCTTCGCTGACTGCCACGTCAATGCGAGTAAACAAATGTTTATGCTGTTGGCATTATAGGCGGTGGTGTCTCCATCAATTATTTCTTCAGGATGGTTGTTGAGGAGCGCATAGAAACGCGACCTTTGAGGTAAAGGCCAGCGACGCGTTTTGCATGAAGAAAACGGTATGTATGTTCATGCTGGGTAATATAATCAACAGGGAAGCCTTTCCCGGTCTTGATACCGTACATATCTTGGTTAGGTCATTGGATGTATCGTAGTGTATCGTAGGGGAAGAAGTGATACGTTCAAAAAGAGTTCATGACCCAATTGAACCAGTTCAGACAACAACCAACAACGACATCATCATTATTATCATCATACGTTCGGGTCGTTTTGCCTGTTGGCATCACCGCCCCCAACCCTATTGTCTGGGGAACCCTCATTAGAAGGGACATCATCACAACAACTGGACGGTTCGCCGCCGCCACTACCCGCTTACCCCATCCATCACTTTCCTACCAAGAAGAAGAAGAGGAAGAAGAAGCACAACGAGTCCATTATCAAGGCTGCCAAATACCTGCTACTTGTGTTCATCATTTATGACCTGTGCATCGTCACTGGTGGTGTTTATTGTTGTTGCTGTCGCCGTTAGTTCTACTGGATAATTTACTGTCTCCTCCACCTTTCCCAAACTTCGCTAAAGCTGAAAAGGAAATTACAGCACCAAGCACCTTGAAAAAAGTCAAGACCGCTGTGACTGGCTAACGACATTCGATCTCTTACGCTCACTTGCTCTCAGACGTCGTCCATCTTTTTTCCCCAAGCTCTCCCTACACAAACAACCACTCCTCATTCACCTTACCTCGTACCATTCATTCACATTGCATTCGCATTGTAAACGACCTGCTGCAGTCCAGCCCCCCAACCCCGTACCCATAACCCGTCACCAACGAAACAGACCCTACAGGCGCTCGGCCCCTGTCATATCCGTAGTCTGAACTAGACGAGACACGATCGACACTCTTCGGTGCTGCGACTTATCAATTAACCTGATCTCTCTGACCGCTTTGCCAACTCAACAGCACCGCACGATGGTAGCTGGAGGGCATTGGTGATAGAGGCGACAATTATTGCTTCCACTGGCATCAATCTTGATCCCCTTAATCCAGTCCGCAGATCACAATCTCGACGACCCGCAGCCGTGAGAGGCTTCACTGAGCACTCGGCGCGCAAAAATAGCAGCATCGAGGAGATGTCTTCCGCCGCATTACAATCAGCGCCTCATCAGCCAACAACGGTCGGATCGCACTCCCCAGTTGCTGCTACATCATCCAGCAGACCATATACAGCCAGCTCGGGGCAATCTCGAGATCCATATTACAACCAGACATCAGCAAACGCGTCTCCGTCGTCCACAAGACGGCCATCGAGGAGGCCAAGCGGCAATGGCGCATCACAGAATAATAATCAATCACAAGCCCAGTATTATTCACCCACAGGGAGCACACCTACCTCTGCAACATCTGGACGTACTGCAGGTCCGAACCTTGGATCCCCTTTAATTAATACGACCGCAGCTTCCACAGGATATCCGGTAATGTCCCCAGGAGATCCACAGCGTGGTGTGCCTCCTATTGTTTCACCTAGAACCTCATCGAACAGAACTTCTACAAATACAACAACGGCTGAGCGGAGTAGTAGATCGAGACGAACGGGTGAGGCAGCAACATCACCTCAGGGCAATGATGGGCAGCAAGATCGAGCAGATAGGCAGAGAAGTAATGGGAATGCCCATCAAGTCAATGGAGCTTCAGGGGACGATGCTGCTGGAGCAAGGCGTAGAGCACCGCATTCTGCTGAAGCCATAGCCCATCGGCCGGCAGGAAGTCGTGAACAGCCAAGAAACGCAAGCACCCAAAGTCGTCAGCCCGGTGGTCCATCTTCACAAGGCGCTTTGTCGAGAGAGGCGAGTGAGGTCTTGAATCGGGTCATTATTAGCAAACCGGAAGTGGACATTGAGCGGGAACAGGAGCGCATGGCAGAAGCTATACCATCTTCTTCTACCAATCATGGTGCACCAATTGGCGATATTTCCATTGCGGAGGACGCTGGTCGCGGTACGCGAAGTCGACATGATCATGCAGCTAGTTCTGGCAAACGAGAAAAGAGTACCAAATTCGGGGACTACTATTTAGGGAACACATTGGGAGAGGGGGAGTTTGGCAAAGTCAAGATGGGATGGAAGCAAGAGGGTGGCGTCCAAGTAAGTCTTACCTTCTATAAAGCAAATTGCAAGCCTAATATACGATCAGGTTGCCATCAAGCTCATACGCAGAGACACCGTCGGCACTAACCCAACCAGATTAGCTAAGATTTATCGCGAGATTGCCATCCTACGAGAAATCTCTCACCCGAACATTGTACGTCTTCATGAAATGGTTGAGACAGAGAAGCAAATCGGTATTATTCTGGAGTATGCATCGGGAGGAGAACTGTTCGATTACATCTTGAACCATAGATATCTCAAGGATCAGGCTGCACGTCGATTGTTCGCACAACTTGTTTCTGGTGTGGGATATTTGCACAAGAAAGGAATTGTGCATCGGGATCTCAAGCTTGAGAATCTACTTCTGGATCGGAATCGCAACATAATCATTACAGATTTTGGCTTTGCAAATACTTTCAATCCAGCAGATGAATTAGGCGAGACTATTGAGGAGAATCTTGCCGATCGAAATTATGTCAAGAGAATGGAATTGGACAAAATCCTACCGGGGGGGTATCGACGAGGTGACTTAATGCAGACCAGCTGTGGAAGTCCCTGTTACGCAGCTCCAGAACTGGTCGTGAGCGACTCCTTGTATACGGGCCGCAAAGTCGATGTCTGGAGCTGTGGTGTAATTCTGGTAAGTGGCTATGACACTAGGTGAAATCAATATTTGGCTGATTTGTCCAGTATGCCATGCTTGCAGGGTATCTCCCTTTTGACGACGACCCAGCCAATCCCGAAGGTGACAACATCAATCTTCTCTACAAGTATATTGTTTCAACTCCTCTCACATTTCCCGAATATGTTACTCCACACGCAAGAGACCTTCTCCGCCGCATACTTGTTCCAGATCCAAGGAAACGAGCAGATCTTTTTGAAGTTGCACGACACAGTTGGCTCAGCGAATTCCATCATGTTGTAGGGTTCATTACTAGTAGCACAACTACTTCTGGAGATATTGGTAATACTTCAATAATCAATGAGGAATCTGAGGCGCCGTTGCTTGCGCGAAGCGCTTCGGTCAGAGAACCATCATCGAAGACTGCGAAGTCACCGACAGGCCTGGGAGAGATTGGCCGGAAGCATGGAAATGTCGATCCAGAGGCGGCAGACTCGTACCCGAAACCTTCGAAGGATAACAAGCGGAGAACTGTCCAGGTTGAATACGTGGCTCCTAAATCTCAGACTGTACGGGGTGAGCCTTCTAGTGCGCCGGCCCAACGAACTCGTGCTCGTGCTGGAAGCCAAGGACCTGTAGAAGTCCCGCCACAGCAAGCAACTCAAGCTAGAAGGGTAGTATCCAAGGAGAAGCCACTTCCACGAGATCCGCCAACAGCACATGGCCAAGACCGGCGTCCATCCAGTCAACAGCGCCAAGCAGGTATGCCTCCCCCAATCCGACCAGGGCGTGAACCTCCTCGCTCAGCGTCCGATGCAAATTATATCCCAGGAGGCCCACCAATATCCATGAACAGCATTGGTAGACCAAACACTGGAGGGTCAATGTCATCGAGGGGCTCAGGAGCTCTTCCCCATCGTGGTTCATACAGCCAGCCAGCTGCACCGACTGTGGCTGGCACGAATGCCCATGGTCGTATAGCTCAACCAACAAGCAAGGGCTACAATGTTTCCGGACCTATTGTGCAAGATGAGCCTGACTATCCTCATATAAGTGCCACTCAAGTACCAGATAAGTTCGCCAGAATTGCAGGCCTGAAGACGGACGAACCAGTGCCAGAACAAAAAAGTCACAAGCGATCAAACACAGTTAGTTCTTTTGTGAGTAGAACGGCTTCAATCTTTGGTGGCAAGAAGGACAAGAATGAAGATGTGGAGAAAAAGGGAAAGAAGTATCCGCCTGTCAGCATGTCTGGTGGCATTGGTACTAGTAATGATGCACCAAGACAGTCTATGGACTCGCGAAGGTCGATATCTTTTGGTTTCAATAAGAAACGCAGTGGCAGTATTGCGGGCTCTCAAACCACTCTCCAAGACAAGCAGACTCGAAGGTTTTCTTTATTGCCTGCGTCGTTCTCGTTGAAGTCTATCGGAATTGGTAAAGATCATGGATCGGTTGGTACTCCTACGTCAGATGCTGGATACGATGATCGACCTGATAGTAGAGGCAACTATCTTGATAACCCAAACCCACACTATTCGCAATCTCAGCCTCAGTTTACCTCACAACCGCAAGCTAGAAATGTTAGCAGCAGCACCGCTGCAGGACAATCCTACGCCTCAGATGGTGTCTATGACCGCCAAAGGGACAGTCCCCTTTTGGACCGTCGTGGTACCTCCACTGCAAGTCCGCCTCAGTCTCACCAACGTTATGCCTCCCAATCACACTCCGATCCTCGCTCAGGCGCGCCACCACAATTCCTACCACCCATCAATTTCCATCAAGATCAGTCTGCTCTTACCACTGAGTCCGAGTCCAGTCTAAATGAAATGGCCAATCGTCCACGTGGTGCCTACCCACCTGGATTTGGCGATCCTGGCAGACCTGCTGCTGCCAGGACGAATAGCTCTGGTAGAGGCGTACTAACGAAGAACAACCGCAAATTTACGGATGCCTATGAGCAGGATCAAGGTAATGGGTATGGCCCAACTCATAGCGACCACGCCGGATCGAGTGGTGCTGCGCGAAAAGTGATGGATTTCTTCCGAAGACGAGGAAAAGATCGTGGTGGAGAGCGGTAATATTGAATGCTCTGAGTCTGAGGAGCACGGCACGATACCCATGTCTCTACGGAGAGACCAAGCAATCGACATGGTAAATAGAGAATGAGAGACATATTGTTGAGTAGAGGAGTCATTATATTGCTCTGTCTAGTTGGGCATGGTTATATCACTTATATCAAATCATGGCGCGGAGACGGAAGGACTTGGAGTCGTTTTACGGAGTTCTTTCTCTATTTCTCAACTGAAGGTGGATTCGTTTTGTATGGAAGAAAGAGAAGACCGGCTTAGGTATCATAGCGCCTTGTAATAAACTCCCCCCGCTGCTGAGTTTTGATTCCTTGCTTTTTGCGTGGCGTGCATATTCGATATGCGTTGGATTCCCCTTTTCGTTATGCTTGTCGTTGTGCTTGGCGGATGGTCGTATATGTGCATTAGAATGGATGGCAAGGGGATTGTACGCCGTATATGTTTTGTAGATAATATTGTAAAGGAGGATAGATAAATATGATAGATACCACCTCCATCATCTGGCTCTCCAAACTTGATCCTTGACTGTTCAGATTATCAGTGCGTTCAACTTTCGTGTACCTTCTCAGCAGTCTACTTCTCCCTTGCTCTGGAAATGCTTGCTTGGTAAGGTATCTAAAATATCATTACGCCTCTCAATCCTCTTTAGTCATTCAAGCATACCCATCCAACCAGCGATGTCACGCGAGACAAACCTCAGCTTCATGCTATTTCTCATTGGCAATCTCAAAAAAGAGAGTCTATCCCACGCTCTTTAGTCCCTCCTCTGTGATTCATTACATTACGTGTATTCATCTTCAAAATGCCTCCATTGTCCTCATTGACTACTTCACCCCCAGAGCTGCACCGGTCTCACACTTCCTCTTTGGTGGTGACTTTGGAAATTTGCAAAGTCACAGGTTATGGATAGAGCGGAGCGTACACCAAATTAACACCAGAGCAATGTGACGGATGGATTCGGTCTGTGAACTATTACTTTGATCAATTAATTACTTCATGCGGCTTCGTACAGAAATTCAAGTTCGTTGTGACGATGAAAATCATGACAAATAGTCACTTTGCATGTCGAGCTTGGGGAATCACTAAGCTTATTAACACAATGATTGCCTTTTTTTTTTTTTTGTGGCTGGTGAGAGCGGTTCATGTGATATGAGGTGTCTTGGGTGGAGGTTAAGCCGGTGAGGCTGTGGGTTTGGCAATGTACTTTTCACAGCTACAGCCAACCAAATATTGATCCACGCTTGCTTGGGCAAGGAGAATATCTAATTCTATTATTTCATGGAATCATAGTGGTCAGGTACGAGAGTCAAACGGAATATGCCATCAGAATTAACTTCTAGGCGAGCTCACGCGCTCTTCCACATGATTGAAAGTACATAGTCAATCACAGTTCTATAATCAAGTTTTTGCTTTCACCTCCAAATTAGTTGTTGCTGTCTGCGCACTTGCATATATCTAGTTCTCTTTGGTAGTCGGAGATTCAATGAGGCTTGCAAGTCTACAAGCCAGAAGTTTAAAAATTGAGAACTGTACTGAAGCAAGCCTTACGTGAGGCATATCCTGTGAATGTTACCTATGGGTGCACAAATTGTTTATTTAAAGCTTGTCATGGAACGCTCCCAAATACTGTGCCTTGGGACTCAACAAGGTTCAGACATGATTCCTGATAGCTTAGCAGATGTGCACGGGTTTTTGGATATCTCAGATCTACCATTAACTCCACCTTCTCATAACTGCACTCAATTTTGCCAATTATACCAAGTCGCGAAATATTTCCACGGACTTTTGCTCTGAAATTATATGAAAGAATACCGCGGTTCACACTGACTTGCCGGTCTTAGGAAGTGAACTATTTTTGGTCCACACGCAGTCTACTACATGAAATCTCGCTTAAGGCTACGACCAGGAGAAGCGAATCCGCAGTAAATGTTTGAATCATACACATTAGATGTTTAATGCTTGGCGTAAGCCAAGTATGCACATACTGGATTACGAGCTTTTGTCTCATTGGCGCAGGAAAAAGTTACCGCAAAGGTGTGGCGTAGAGTATATTCAACGTTGTAGCGATGTGTTGCAGCTCGTAACATCTAAATAACGATCCTGAATCATGGTGGTAGTGAGGCTTAGATCAAGATCATTGCAACCCTCATAGATGCAGCTGCAATGTAACAATAACCTGCACATGGTTGCTCTTGGATTGCGTTTGGGTTACGGTCATATCCTGAATCCCGGTTTGAGGCGCAACTTAAGCATATTTTGACGTTATACAGGTAGAGATCGTGGCGTGATATACAACTATACAGTACCGCTGCAAGATCCATACACGCCTGGCGTATTAGAAGGTTCTCGTAATTAGTTCCCTGGGGTCCTCCTAGTTATTCCCCTATGATTGGAAATTCTATGGGACCGTAGAGGCTGGTATACTCTGATCTGAATCCTTTCTAGCACGCCGCTCGATCTTTTCTATTTTTCTACAGGCATGAACTGCGCAAAACGGCGCGGGAAATGAAGGCCATCGAGTTCAGGTGTATAAAAGATGGCCTCTGATCCAAGAAGAAACACCATTCACACATCATTCAAACAGCTCGCACACCAAGAACATCCTATCAAACATCTCACATACTTTTTTCCTTTTCTTTTCCTTTTCTTCTTTATTTTTTCATTTCCTTGCTTCTAACATCGCCACCATGAAGACAAACACCTGCTTGTTGGCACTTCTGCCAGTTATGGGTGCATACTCTGCTCAGCTTGCGCTTCTTCCCGCAGCTGGTGTCGGAGCCGCTCCAATCGACTACCTAAATAATGCTCCACGCGATTTCAGTGCACAACTAGAAACGCGTGATCCCCAAGAACAACCTGCTCCACCTCCAGAGCCAGCGATCGATATCGGGCTTCCACCAATCGAGATCGCTCCAGGCCCAGGCGGGAATGACGGGCAAAACAACAACAATAACAATCAGAAGCCGCGACCTGGTAAGCCGGGCAAGCCTAACAAGCCTGGAAAGCCTGGGAAACCTGGGAAACTTGGGAAACCTAGCAAGCCTGGAAAGAAGGGTGGCAAGCGATCTGATGAGCTCGAGGCTCGTCAAGAGCCTGCTCCTCCAGCCGAAGAGCCAGCCGTCAATATTGGACTTCCACCAATCGAGATAGCTCCAGGCCCAAGCGAAAACGGCCCAAACAACAATAACAACAATCAGAAACCCAACAACCAGAAACCCAAACCTGGTAGACCCGAAAAGCCTAAGAATGGTAAGCCGGGGAAACCTGGTAAACCCAACAAGCCTGGAAAGAAAGGTGGCAAGCGATCTGATGAGCTTGAGGCTCGCCAAGAGCCTGTTCCTCCAGCCGAAGAGCCAGCAGTCAACGTCGAGGCTCCAGTGATAAACATCGGTCCAGGTGGTGGCGAGCAGCAGCAAAACAACCAGAAACCTCAACCTGGTAAACCCGGAAAGCCTAATAAGCCTGGAAAGCCTGGTAAACCTGGCAAACCTGGCAAACCTAGCAAGCCCGGAAAGAAGGGCGGCAAGAGATCCGAAGAGCTTGATGCTCGTCAAGAGCCAGCTCCAGCCGAAGAGCCAACTCTCAATTTCACCCCTCCAGAGATCAATATTGGCCCAGGAGGTGGTGAGCAGCAGCAGCCCAATAACCAGAAGCCCAATAACCAGAAGCCAAACAATCAGAAGCCAAACAATCAGAAGCCAACAAAGAAGAAGGGCAAGGGAAAGCTATGAATGCCGTGATACAAGCTACGATGTAGAGTGTACTAACATTGTACTACTACTTGTTTCCCCGCTGAAATGCGGTGTTACTAGGACCTTTGTGGTTGTTTTTTTCGTTTTTTGCATTATGCTTCTCAAAGAGGGGTTGGAGGTTAGAGGTCGAAGTTTGGAGTTTTTGGAGTTTTGTTCATGCTTGCCAAAAGCAAAAAAAAGTGGTATTGTAGAAAAGTTTTGCATTTTGCCTGGATTCAGAGCATTACATATGAATTTTATCAAGTTTTCAAACATGCTGGAGCTCTCTCAGTGATTACTTGTCTATGAGGATTGATCTGTGCTCTGGCGGCCCCTCTCTTTTCACCGCGATTCTGAATATAGATTTATGTGTGAGTGATCTAGACTGAAATTTGCTATGGAGAAAGGAAGCAAATTCCAAGTTATCCTAATCCTGTAGCAAAACAATCGGATGAAGCTTGCCGAGGACATGCAGCTCTCGCTTCGTGAGCTTAGCCCCTATAGTTGGCTATAATTGGATCTATCATAAACTCTAGCTTCCTTCCATCAATACTTATGGCAAGCTCAAAAAGAGCTTTAATAGCTGGGGGTACTTGGGAGTACCAAGACCCGTGACGGGATCCCAGTTTTCGACAGCGCTAAATCCGGGACCTCCACAGCCGGGATTGCTACCATTGACGATATCATTGAAAACCCATGGGTTGGCATAAAGTACTGGGTTGATGAACCCAACAGGCCCTTTCCCAACAGCGGTGCGTTCCTCGTTTATTAAGGTGATAATGCTGCCCCATATTGGCGCCGCTAGGCTTGTTCCGTAAAAGTGGTAGTCGGTCTGATTTGTATACGCACGGAACCGTGCACCGTTGGCAGAAACATCAGGGAGGCCACGGCCGGCACGATTGTAGACTCCACCCTTCTCGCCAATATTTGTGGCTTCGGCGTTAGCGGTGTAGTAAGGTAGGCCAGGATCATGGTTTGCAAAATACTTAGCTACAGCAGATTTCTGGTATTCTGGGACAGGGAAGTAATTGGAAAATCCACCAGAAGACGCGAATAGCTCGGCGCCAGGACCGAGATTCGCTTGTAGAGCTGATTCAGGATCCTTGACCGTTTGGTTGTCATAAAGCCGTGTTGCTCCAACACTTGTAACATAAGGGCAAGTAGGGAAGCTTGGATTATAAATGGTCTGAGCATCACCAACACATCCTAGATCGCCATCGTCGCCAGGGAAGGAAGCGACGCCATAGTCACCTGTGTTTCAGAATCTCCGAGTTAGCTTGCCTCTTCGATCTAGCCTCTGGAGCATAATAATTTGACAGGAATGATTTACTCGCAAGGCATAGTCAAGGAGTATATGTATGCCTTGAGAGCAAAAAACTCAGGGAACCTGATCAAATATGGCTTCGAATCGAAAAAGCTGACACTTACCAGAAGCCCACACAAATGTATGGCCTTGTAATCCAAGCTTCAAGAACTCATTGCATTGACGCTTGGTGTAATTAACTGGAGCGTCATACTCAGAAACACCATATGAGACGCTTATGACTCGAGTAGGCTTGTAAGTTCCACAGTTTAGGGTTCCTTTATAACCTCCTTCAGCAGGATCAGGATAGGTCGGATCGATACCTGGACTGTTGCCTGTGATGTTGTATGCAGTATAGTTGCAATAAGAGCCATCTAGTGCATCTAGAAAAGTATTGAATCCTCCATCAGTAAATGCTTCAATATTATCGTCCACTTGATACAGTGTTATAGTTTGGGGCTAGCAATTCGGTCAGAGTTTACTGCTTAAGGACTCTACTTGAAGTAAAACGTACGTATATCAGTGAGTAAGCAATGTCCATATCGATATCGGACTCCCCAGTATTGAATTCACTTCCAGATTCAACTGGTGCTTGTCCACCATCAACCGAATTAAGGAGAGGGTGGGTGTTTTGTGGAACATATGGTGCATATTGAGCGAAGAATGAATTCAGATCCTCTTGTGAATAGATATCACCACTTTCAAAAAGTCCAAGAGCATTGACATTATCTTTCAAATGTGCATTTGGTATGCCATAAAGTGCTTTAAGGCAAGGTGGAGTAACATTCCTGCCGCAATCTTGTAGTTCCACGGGCAAGTTAGCCGCAGCAGGGGGCAATTTCCAATGGCTTGCCTTGGGAGGGATGACTTTAAAAGGCCCGGGATTTCTGTGATAACCCTTGCCTGCTTGATCTCTCTTGACTTTGACCTTTTTCAAAGTTGCTGAGAGTTTGATCCCAGGGGTGATATAATCTATATGCTCCCGAATGGCCTGGGGGAGAGAATAGCTACATACCAATATGTCAGCAGAAAAAATACATTTACCAGGACTTACGTACTCCTCGCAGCCAATTCTTACACTTCCAGAAGAGTGCACATGCTCATAGTATTTAGTTTGGAATACTTCCTCAGCTTTCCATGCAGGCATATCAATAACGAGCCATCCTTTGTTATCAGAATGAACGATACTATCCTCTCTGACTCCTGTTGCAACAAGCCAGTTGCGAACTATCTGGACAGTTTCATCAGAGGGAGCAAACTTTGAATGCACATCTTCTGGGGTCCAATGCCTTCCAAAATTTGGGGAAGAAGGGTCAGAACTGATAGTCATTAGTAGCGATAAATATGTTAGAGATCCCACCAAAGCTACATCAGCAGCTTCCCGCCTACCATAAAGCCTGAATCATAACCTCACTACACTTTTAATTTCCCTCCTCGTAAGATATAGATCAGATCCAATACAAAAAGGAAATCTGTACAATGATATAGAGGAATCGCAACTCTCTTCTTATTCCTTGCCAAGATAATATTGGCAAAAATACATTAGGGTAGCGAGGTTATGCCCCAAACTTTACAGTGATTAAGGTTAAACTTACATATCCATAAGATCTGAATAGCCATCCTCAAGATTGTTTTGCGTCAATCCGATGCGAATTGGTAGAACAGCATTCCCATCGACCCGAAAACCACGACTCCATAGCCTTGGACGTGTGACACGCTTTTCATGAATGGTGTATGTAGCAGGAGTTGGGACCGCATTACACAAAGCCGCGAGAGTGGCAATCCGAGCCACCAACGAGAAGAATTTCATCCTGATGTAGTGAAGAAGTAATGAAGTTGAACAGGAGGAGCAACAGTTGTTGGCCAAGAACCCAAGGCTTGTCTAAGGCTTGTTTAAAAGCTTGACAAAGCTTGTCCGTGGGGGCGTCGGCTTATAGGGCCAAGACCAGCATCGTCAACCATTCATTCCAGAATTGGCATCTCAATATCTGGTACCTTGATTATCTCCGCTATTGATCCTCAATTAATGCAGCTCTAGTGTAGCCAATTCGCTACAGCTATTGGTAGTTGATTTTGTGCACGGGGCCAACTGCCGCGCTACCCCAAAACAGGAAGCTTGTAATGTGATGAGCTTACAACATACTTTATGAACAGGGGAAGTTATGCATACACGGATCTTAAATCCTTGCCTACCGACGGCAGCTCAATCAAAGAGGCCTCTTCTAGTGAAGTAGCCTCCCGAATCTTCCATCACTGCCTAGGCTTCATAGTGAGAATATATTCCGCTTGCTACTGACCCCTATAGTGGGGCGGGAAGGGATAACACAACCAGCAAGTCTCTAGAAATTGAATGGCTCAAAAGAGTTATAAAAACTGCAAATGTAGCCTGCAGTTACGCAAGGATGGATCAAAACCTATCTCAAGCAGAGTGCATGTATCCAGCAAAGGATAAATCACACTGGTGCCTACATAGGCCATCTTCTATATCAATGCCACACTAATTCAGTCTTAATTATTGGCGCTTTGTCTTCGACCATCATCGCTTTCAGTGAAAATCAGGCTCCAATCTTGTAATATTTCTAAAATTTGTGGAAAATTTATGAAAGGAAACTTGCACACACGGAAGACTTATTTGGTTCGCATATCTATGTAGTCTAACGACTACTGAGTTTTTTCTGCCTTCTTCAGAGGTAATGTCATCCTAATCATACAGAAGCCTTCCCTGTATATCATTAATCACCTCAGTGATAATACACTATCTTCCGATAAATGGCTTATTTACCTCCCAACCACGAAGGAATTTCCTGCATGCCATCCCTAGCCATAAAAGTGGCAAGTATATTGTTGCCATTGCACCGTAGTTGGAAATTCACATCTACAATGTTTTTCCCCAGTATCCTGTCTTTGCCAGTTTTCTCTAAGCTAATCCTGTACCAAGCGTTCTTTGTCCTCTACTTGTGATTAGACTGCGGAATGGGTTGGGCTGGGTTCCCAGTAGGTTGGCCGCAGTCTACTTGTGATGTCATAAATAAAATTTCATCCCGGATCATAGTCGCCTATATAACTCCAAGTATTGCTCCATCTTGCGAATGAATGGTATTGCACCTCTGGAGTCCCCATTAGGGCCGGAGTCGACTACTAGTTGTCACTCTATGCAAGTTCTGTGAATAGAAATTTAGGTTAAATTTGGAGATAGCAGCGAGCTCCATTAAAAGATGGGAAGCGTTAAATAGACATTAACCTCTCTGGATACATTTGACTTGTCGTCAATATGAAGCGTAAATCCGCCGCAGAATGCCATTGCGACCTAATGAACATTACCTACGGAATAGAAGTATGCGGGAAACCCCCAAGAGCTAGACAGGTAAGACCAATGATTTCGAGCAGGTAATCTCCTCTGGTTGGGCAATTAATTATAATGTTGCTTTTTGCGTCGTCGCTGCTGTCGTCTCCTCCTTCAGCTTGCCTTTTGTGTTGATTGGCGCCAGGGTATTATTTTCAGACTGCTTATTAAAGTCAAAGAAGAACATGATAGTATAAACTATGAAGTATCGTCGAGGAGCATAAGTGCTTTCAAGTAAACGCCTAAACCTACTTGCAGCCTGTTAGAACCTATATCTCTATAAGCATTAAATGTAGGCCGTTGGAGGTGCCTTGGGATGCAAGCTTTATTACAGATTATGTTGGCGCTTATATCGCACATAATGCAGCCAATAACACATATGCCGTGTCAGTAGGCTGATAGCTCTGCAGCTGAGTATATTGAAATAGTTGCAGGCAAAACTAAACATTCCGATATTCCTCCTCCATCAAAAAAATCGCAAAGGAGTAATTGCTTTCGTGTTTGTCTACTGCAAATACATTTGCAGGCTGGAGGGTCGGAGGAAAGAAGTTATACCGTCCGTTGCCTTGCGACCTTCCTATTTCGAAGTTGCAGATGTTGGAGAACTAATTACAAGTGTTGGTAGTCGAGTATGTACTGTCCCACCCTCCTTCCGTACACACTCAATTCAGACCTTCGTTTTCCACCTCTTATGGGCTTGATGGCCGTGTATTCTAATTCGCATCTCTATTTCACTATCAGGTTAATTGACCTTAACCACAGCACATTCTCTTTGAGAAAATGGCATCATACGCAATGAGCCAGAAACCCCCGCTGTTCACCGCGACGCCAACTTCCATCATCGGGAACACGCGGTCTCATTGCAAAAGTATGTCAGGCGTGGGCTCATATTGTATACATGGTGCAGACAGACTCAGCAAACTTCGACACTGTCCTTCTCCCCTTTGCCCAAGTCGAAACTGCTATTTCTGCGGAGCTTAGTCTCCTTAGGAGTTACAGAGACATATCGCCCGATGCGGGCGTGCGAAAGGCATCGAGCACTGCCGCAGCTATATTTGGTGACTTCGTTATTAAAGCATCGATAAGTAACGACGGCCTGTTCAAATTAGTCGATGCAGTACTGCGTAATGGCGAACACCTCGATATATAATCCTAATGTCTATTAAAAAAAATCACAAAAACCAAACTCAGAATGGATTGTTGCCCACAGATAACACTAAGACGCGCTCAAAATAAAGTCCGGCTCTTTGTGTCCACCTTGGGACAGGTATTGTCACAATTGCCAAACCCCTTTTGGACTCGCTTTTGCTTTCTTTCTTTTCAGGTTGGCACCTCAAGATTATTTTCATGTTAAGAGTATTATTGACAAATTGTTTTCAACAATGACGATGTGAGTGACAACTCTAATGTACAGCGTGCAGACCTTCATCTCATAGGAGATGGCGATGCAGAATATCTGTTAAAGATGTCCATCGGACCCATTGAATACAAACAAAGTAACACTTCCCTAATGCCTTCAGTTACTCTGCTGCAATGATAGCCTTTTAATGTAAGATAATACTTCTGCCGGAACGAAAGCCTACACCAACTGGGTGTACAGAAGTACATTTGTATTGACAGAGATGGCGTGTTACAAATGGAGAAGTGTCGCAGTAGTACTGTTTTCGAACGCACTGGGAACGAGCGCAGTGCTACATTTGAGAAGTCGTCGAATAGGTTAATCTAACAAAGCCAAAACAGCTGTCTCCTATGACATTTTGAGCAGCACTACTAGTAGCATAATAGTAATTTCATGGAGAGATCGTTGTCTTTGCTTTTTTGGAACATTCTCCCCAATAACCTGAGACCGACCAGTCCTCTCCAACGATCCCCTCCTCATACATGTTCTATTGAAGTGGGAAACCTTGATTTATCTAAGAAAGAAGAAAACGAGTGTTATATACACATTGTAGGCTGAGACCAAACCTATTCCGTACATAGATCATATGACACATATGGCCCTTAACATGTGCGGACCACCTATCCCCGTAGGCACATGTGTGCCTATGAGATTATCTGCGGCGAAACACTCGTGAGTGTCGGTATCACTGTCTCTATGAAGCCGGTATCTGGATCAAATGTCAAAACATCGATCGTTGTCTCGCGATGCTGGCCGTCGCCGCCTGGGATCGCAAAGCGGTGATACGCGATATACCAATCGTCGGTGCCAGGCACGTTGGTGATCGAGTTGTGTCCAGTTGCCAGAATGCCCTGTGATGGGTCCTTTTGCAAGATCACTCCGCGGTACGTCCATGTACCTGTGGCGCTCGTAGAAGTTGCGTAGCCGACTCGGTAGTTCTCGGATCCCGTGTCGTCGATCGAGTAAGTGAGATGGTATAAGCCCTGGCGATATACCACGAATGACCCCTCGCGGAAGTCCGTTAGGCCGGAGATCGCGCGGATGGTACCTGCTTTGATCGAGACCATGTCGTCACCTAGCTCAGCGTAGAGCGCCTGGCCATTGCCCCAGAACAGATAATACTTCCCTGTTGCAGGGTCACGGAATGCTGCGGGATCGATCGCCTGGCCACTGGTGACCGCCTCATTGTTGAGAATCATTGCAGTCGGCTGGGCCGTAAATGGCCCTTCGGGATTGCTGGCCACCGCAGCACCGATCGTCTTCCGATTGTAGGTCGGATTATGGCCACTGAAGTAAAAGTAATACTTTCCGTTCCGTTCTATGATTGTTGGAGCCCAAGCATTCCCGGACGCCCATGGCACGTTTCCGCTGGTACCATTGAGAACAAGGAAGGGGGTTGCTGAACGTGTCCAGTCTACGAGGTTGGGCGACTTCCACACGTAAAACTCTTGCCCACCCCAGCCTGCGAAACCGTCTGTTGTGGGGTATATGTAGTAGGTTTTACCAAAGACTACGATGTTGGGATCGGCATACAACCCTGGTAAGACTGGACTACCCTCTCTTTTGGCGATGGCGGATCGCTTCGACTTCGAGGATGAACCTGTCAATCCCGCGAGCTCTGCTGCTGTGATCGGAATAACGGTGCCATGGCGTGGACTAGTGGGCAGACTGAATGACGCCGACACTTTCCAGCTGGGCTTTGAGATGTCCGCCGTCTCGAGCGGGATGTACCCGCGTCCAGAGTACTCGTCAACAAAGAGGTAGAACTTTTGGCCGTTTACGTCACCTGGATTGGAGTGGAATACTGTCGGTCCTTCAACCGCGCTTGTGCCAGCATCGCGGCCAATGCAAGTGTCCAGGATCGTCCAAGATGGTAGCGAAGCCAAGAGCGAGCTGGAGCTTTCCTGGATAATATCAGAGCAACCAGTACCACTGGCGCCCTCGTCTTTGGTGAAGCGATAGAAGACATTGTTGGATTCAATTACTGTCGAATCAATCCTAGACATTCCCGCATCCTGCCAAATTTGGGTGGAACTGAAGGTGACGAAGTCGCGGGTTGTAACATAGAGCATTCGATGATATGTGCTGCCCGTATGGCTCGTGTCGGTCTCAGCATAGAGCGAAGATGCCCAAAAAACGACATAAGCGCCAATATCCGTGTCGTAATAAGCCTCTGGAGCCCATGTGTTGCCAGCGGTTGCAGGTGATACGAGCACGTGACGCTGGGCCGACCAGGTCTTGAGATCGTTCGACTCCCACACTTCCAGGTAACGGCTTCCAATACGGACCGAGTCGCCCCAGGAAGTCCCAGACCCAATCGAGAGGTCGGTGGCAAGGAGGTAGAACGTATCGCCTTCTGGTGATCTGATGATGAAAGGATCACGCAGGCCTTTGGTTCCCTTGGTAGAAGTAAGAACAGGTTGGCCACCGTTTAGCTCATTCCAATGGAGTGCATCGTTTCCCTGGCTAGCCGCAAAATAGATCTTCTCACCAGCTATCGTGTTGCCAGTAAAATATGCGAAAGCGTATGCCTCGAACTCAGCGATTGTCACGGCCGCCCGCACAACAGCAGTGAGAGTACGTTCAGTGACAGCTCCTTCGTCATCGATCGACGCTGTGAGCGTGACCTCTGTATCATTCTCTGGTCTATTCACAACACCGTCGGCCGCGATGACAGAGGGATCGCTGCTTGCCCATGTAATAGATAAGCCATTGGATTCTTCTGGTAGATAGAGGTTGCCGCGGACATCTTCAATATTGGTGACCGTTACAGCGGCGAGTGCTGCTTCGATCTGGACAGCATTGCGTATTGCAAACGCACTGACAGTCGTTGTCCAGCCGGTGATGGCGGAAAGCGCAAATGAAAGAAAACGCATGATATCGTCGTTCTAGACGGCATGGGACGTGGTCAGGGACCTCAACGCGCATCGCACTGATATATATATTCAGGGCAGTGTCGTAGTGTCATTACGGTCCGAGCCACTCCTAGAGTATTCGCCCCCCTCGACGAAATATAGAAAGAGTTGGTCATACTTCTCCGTCCTGGGTTACGTTCTGCACACGGTGGCTTCGCTGATGAAGGCTATATGTTCTCCGTTCGTGAGATGGGCATTTTACCCACCAATCCTACATTATTAACATCGCCCTAGCCACGGCCAAGGATGGAGTACAAAAAAAGTCAGGCATCTTCGTCGTGACTCGTGAGGGGATGATAGCTGATTTGCTCTGAAAAACGCATCCATCGCTTCCTCAAGTCGGCAAGGAATCCAAAATCACAAGCCCACAGCAGATCCCCAGCATTCCCCGCTCCCCGCATTTGGCCCGTACAATTGTGCGGAGAGACAGGCTTCAGAGAGGAAGTTACTAAATATTAAACAACAAACTGCTATGTAGCTGGTCTAGTACTCGTCGCTACAACGTTGTAGGCTCCTCTCCAACGTCAGCGGGGAAACCGGTGCCGGGGGTCAAGCCAGTCGTCGTCATTTGCAGGGCTAGCAGCCAGATGCCGAAGCCCATTCTCCGCCAAGAATATTGAATACCGAAGCACAGCCGCACCTATCACCTTTCAGCGCTTACGCCTCAGAAATTGCTACTAGACAGATTGTCCTACTTCATATGTAAGTATCTCAACGGCCGGCGGTGGTTGAAGAGACAAGATTCTGCTTTGTTAGTCACATGTTGTGAAACGGTCAAGCCTATTGGCCAGATTTGGCTTAGTCTCTCTTGGCGTCCGGACCCCTATTTTCATCACTCTAGATAGTTGATTCTATTAGCTTTACAATCAAATATTTATGCCCTATTCTACAGCCTATTCCGTAATAATATCACTTATAATCTATCCGTTTGACACATGTCAAGACTTCACACATGGGAAGAGTGTGCGCGGATCCGCTGAGCATGATGGTTCTCCTTTAGTTGTGTCTAGCAGCATGAAGAGGAGAGCTTACCGCTTGGCAGTATTCTGGTGATATTCTCGAGCTTCGACCTCCGTAATGTGCTCCTTGGTTTGGTGCCTTCGTTAATTACAGGCTTTTAGGAATTGCTCTCGTTCCTTCGATTGCACTTCCTGACATCACGGGCTAAGGTACTTACGGCCATGGTCTTCATATCTAGAAGACTCTGATTTTAGGTTGATTAAGGTTTTCCCTACGTGATGGTGCATAGGGTGTAATCAGTTCAGGTTCTTCTAATACCATTTGAGAATTTCGATGCAAAAAACTGCTCTTTGGAAAGTAGTTTTTCCACAATATCAATAACCTTCGTGCCGTTGCGATGATCGGAGACTTCGATAACCACGTCCAGGTCCGCGCCATGATCTATCGAATCTTTATAGCATCGTGGCCAGAAGTCGTTGCCAGAACGAGAAGTTCCTGTCACCCCACGGGAAGTTTAGATCAAGACCTCGTCGTAGAAACAGCCGGGTCGTATCGACATTCAATGTTGACTTTCCAGTTCTCACTTGCGGACCAAGTGACAGGCAGCCAGAAAGAAGCTCAGAGGGCGGCTTGGAAATTGCGGTTGGCCGCTGTTGAGCTGGGCGCGATATATTCCCCAAGGCCGTGTGAAGCGATGTGACACAGGATGGAAAACCCAAAACCGGAACTATAAGCCCAATAGCCTTCAGGTCCCAGTATCATCCACTTGATATCATCAAGCTCATTTTTATGTGTTCTTAGCGAAGAAACGAGGTCATCTACGAGGGCCGTGCGTGGCGCTTTGAGTGTCGAGCGCTCCAAAAGCTTCGCGTGAGAAAAGAACAAATGCAGGCTTGAGAGAGCACGTGCCGCGTCCTTGAACATATCGTGTGTCGAGGGTGTTATTTTGATAGTCGCGAGGCAAACTTTGCAAATCTCCAAGTCAACATTGAAGGAATCACTCGACCATGTTGCGAGAAATTGTTGCATTTTCACCGTTCGCAGAAAGTCCATAACAGTCCTGTATATAAAGTCTATGCGAAACCCAAACAACCATTGACATTCCTCTAGCTCTGTACAAACCAGTAGCACATGAGAGTAGTTCTTCCGCGGCGCGAAGCGTAATCAGGAAAGTGTGTGCCGCCTATTTCCGTAATTTTGTCATCAATGTTAAGCAACACTTGTTCAAAATACGATTCAAGATCAGTCGGTATCACAGCGAGCCTGGACTGTAGGTCGCCAATCCTGTCTGTATCGGCGGTCCCATCGATTAGGGAATGAACGGCCAAGAACACCCATAGAAATACTCCGGCTCCTTCGGCGATCCTTTTGACCAAAACCTGAACTTCCTCATCTCTATGTGCCTCTCGCAACTTGCAAAACATCAAATCTCTTTCCAGCAAGTCCTAGATGTATTCTACCATGTCGGGCTCCGTCAACTTGTGAACGTATAGCTTCCAAGGATTACTCCCGCCAAAGCTAGCCTCAAACTCCGGCCAGGGACGAACTTGATATGCAGGCTTTCAGATTAGTTGTTTTGCTCAGTGATTCAATCAAGCGAGCTATATCAGAGGAGTCTCTGTCATACCCATCCAATCCGTCAATGGAAAAAAACATAATTTCACTTTTACGGTTGATAGTAGGCTAGAGATACGCAGGTATGCTGCCAGGAGTCCTTTTGTTGTGTTTGAAACTATGTAGGCAAGTTGCTGGTTAGCGCTATGAGAATGGCAGCTCTTCCATTGCTCAGGAAATGCTCGTTGAATCAACTCAGGGCACTGTCGAAGGATTTGGAAAAGAATGGATCGCAGCAAGCTAGAATCGGATTTCTGCAGAGACTTTCGCCCGACTTCAAAAGTAAAGGCTGGCAGTGATGAGTGTATGTTCTGCTGCCCGCTGTTTCAACCTATCCATTGCCTTGAAGCTCTCAGTAATGAACTTCACCATAGTTGACTTGCCAGATCCGGGCTTGCCTGATATCCAGTACAACGGCTCATCTTTCACCAACCACTCCGTAAAATTAACAACAGGCTGTGGGTTGCTTTCGCTCGGTTCTTGTGCGAATATCCATTCGAACGTGTTTTCGTGCTCTTTCGATATTTAGTTCCTGCCGTCGATTCATTGTCCAAAAATGTAGTGCACTCAAAATAACTTGCTCCGTGGAGTAATCCGTTGCTTTCTGTACAGATCGAAGAATCTGAGACCAGATCACCAAGCTTCTGCTGTTGTCAAGCCCTTGGTCCCTCAAATGCAAGAAGGAGTTATTGATGCCAGATGTCAAATCTTCAATATCCTTACTCCTGTTCGCCTCCAAACGACTGTTTTTGGCCGCTAGTTCTCGAATCGTCTCGTTAATGGATGGCCATTGAAGTGGGGTCAGGCACTCTTGCAAATCCTTCCTGATAGCATGCTATTGTTTTTGGTCGTAAAACTCCTCGGGAATGAGCTAATCGATTCCATTACTCTCACCCCGACTCTTGGTAACTTTACAACGCCGCAAAGCTGTTGACAATTGCTCCGAGACCTCTTAGCAGTGTTGGCTAAGCCGATATAGGAGTTCATCCTCTTGCGAGACAAGAGCTACACTGTCTGCAAGTTTAAATTAGACTTTTTTTCGTGCGCTCAAGTAGATTCTTGGCCAGGTTGTCAATTTCTTGGAGAATAGTAGCGTCTGAACTTTGTGGTTTGTCAAGTTCATGCAGCTTGGATGAACAATTAGAGACGAAATATAAAAAACTGAAGATATTGCTTGTAGGCTTCACAGCGACGGTGTTCACCATTGCAATTGAGGCAATCGGAGATGGAAACGAATTTCTCATCTATTGAGATATGAATACGTATGAGACTGGTAGTCCGAAGCCATGTAGTCTTGAAACCTCATTGGAAGGAGACATAAATTGTGATCATCAAGAGCAAGTCATGCGAGTCTTCTCGTGTTGGGGTATTTGGTAGTAAATATAATAAATGTTGTAATAATAATGGCACAATCATTCTGTTTAGCAGAGAAGTGTTGGTTGATTGCACAATGCATCGTGGAGGAGTGCTAATTTCCTAGAGTCCTAAAGTCCCATAAGATAGGTAACAACTTCCCCTGCACTTCCTGTATACCCAAGGGGGCACGACAAACCTCCAATTTTCATCAAATATGGATCGCTGAGAGGAAGCAGCGCTGTCATTCGAGAATTATATACCTCAGGTGCCGGCAGGAGCAACTGAGGATGTGGAGGTGGGGAGAAGACTGTCAGGTTCGAAGATGTGTTAAGCTAATGGCTGGGATCAAAATTGTTGCTTTCCCTGCGCCTGCCCCTGATACTTCAGTGCTGTGTTTTGCTTCTAGTCATCCCAAAACGCGTCGAGTTCTCTGCTGAGATAATCCATTATGTTGCTGCAATGAAGATGACATATGCTCCTAACGTGGCTGTGGCTGAAGTCTTGCGAGCGCTTTCGCGAGATTGAACCTTGATCGTATAAACCAATCAACGCTACGTACATTGTGGTTCTAAAACATAGCTTAACTAATAGTAAAGTTTAAAAGCAGTCCAAACGACAATTTGAGTTAAGTTAAATGTGTTTTATATTGATTAAGCTTCTATATTACTTGTAAATACATAACGATGTATGAACCGGTTTTATTGCTTAAGATGAACCCAACTTCGCTGAGACTAAGCTTTACAAAATGGTATGTTGTTGGGTCTTCATCCTCGAACTCTATGAAATGAGCTAAGCGTGGGCGGGCGGGTAGTTTATTGGGAAGGGCTAGGGAGATAATATTCAAACGTGATGTTAGCCCGTAACATTTTTCTAATTCTCACGTATATCACTACATTCAGGGATCGGTATCAGGCAGCATACTTTTGAGACACTGAAATCAGTTGTTGGATAGCCAATTCAATAGCAACTTATGAGGTCTTAAGAATTTTCTTAAATGGTGGCCGGTTTGGCAACATGGTACCATATTGAACCCGTAATCAACCAGGCTAGATAGTGCAATAAGTGAGGTTATACAAGCATACACAGGCACTTTTTACAAACCGCTCGACCACCAATTTTGTCAAGTAGCACTGCTCAATACTGGTAGCGAAAGTTGACGTTCTCCTATGGGTAAGATATTAGCTATGATTCAGGCGTGATAAGCATAAGGAATCTTACCTTATCCGTAATATCCTCAAATGCGTGCACTCCATCGATATCGGGAACAGCTTCTCCTCGGGCAAGCTTTCCGTCCTTAAGCTTATTTTGCCAGACATAGTAGGTTCTTAAGAGAATAAATACTACCACCAATGATACAAATGAGGCAAGGATAACTGCGAAAGCAGGGAAATATCGGGGGGCGTCCTTTTGTCTGAAAACCTGTGGCCCAATGGAGTTTCCTGTAGCCCATGCCATGAAAGTCAACGACACAACGACTGACTTCTTCGTCTGGCCGGCGACGTTGCGAGTCACAAGCGAGAGTGCAAGACCGACACCAGCCCAGAAGCTGAACATGCAGTACCATGCGATAAGCAGGCCTACACGCTTATCAGGAGTAAATTTAGTACCGCAAAGAGCGGCAGCGCCGGCAATGGTTGGAAGAACAGATACTATGGCTGGATAGATGCTCATTTTGTACTTCCGCTCAATCCAAACTGCTGTCAACATGGAGGAAACTTGGACGACACCAGTTACCATCTGCAGCAGTTGTGTTTCCCAGGTGCTGTAGCCGAATGACTTGATCACGATTGCGGCATAGGCACCCATTCCTCCAGATGGAAGTGTGGTGAAGATTTGGATCAAAATAAACGCATACACTATGTTGTTGTGATGTCAGATTATCCCCACTAGCACTAGAAAAGGGGTAAAGAGAGCTTACCTTGCGGATCGAGAAACGCCTCCTTGACCTGATGAATGCGGAATTTCTTGTTCTGCAGTCCAGTGCGATTGTCACGGACTCGCTCTATAATCAGTTTCTTGTCTTCTTCCGAAAAGCATTTAGCTTTCATAGGAGAATCAGGCATCCACCAGAGAACGAAAATTCCCCAGAACACGGCCGCGATACCGTGGAAAATGAACAAAGCCTGCCAGTCATGAATTGGTGCCGAATCTGGGATGTGGGTAAAGAGAAAAGCTAAGAAACCGCCAATGATTTGCTGGAGGCCATTCATCATGTACCTAAATTGCCGAGATGAGAGGGAGATCTTGCTGATGGTATTGGACCTTACCATAAAACGACGGTTGCTGCTTGCTCCTCGCGCCTGTACCACATAGACGAAAGCAAAGTGAAGGTTGGCTGACACACTGCTTCAAAACCACCGAGAAGACCTCGCAGAACGATGAGCCCAGTGAAATTTTTAGCAACAGCTGTAAGAGCAACCACAGTTCCCCATAGGACGATGTTCACGCCTACGAGATATTAGAAGAGTTCTACATCATGATGAGGAAGCAATCGAGGTTTACTTACCGAGCCATTTGGCGATTGGAACTCGCTGGATAATGTAATTTTCCTAGAATTAAAATTGTTAATGTCTTCATCCTCTCACAATGCTATAATACTTACGGGATATTCTACACAGAGAATAACAAGGTAGATGATGGTGGTCAACCAGGAATACTGCAGAGACATTAGCTGTTACTGTAATGCTTTGGCTTTTGGAGTAAATCGTACCTGCTGGCCATGAAGACCGGTATCCTTTTGAATACCCATGATGGAAGCAAATCCCAGCGTTCCTTTATCAACGCTCTGCAAGAAATATGTCACAATCATGACCACCAGAACTCGACGATCAATCGACTTCTTCAATCTCGAATTGGTCGCCTCGTCGATATGGACAGGTATATCAGAGGCATACTGGGCGAGTTCCTTGTCAACGAGGTTGTAATTGGTATGGTCTTTGCCCAATTCCTCATGCGACAAAGCCGCCTCAAGCTTCTCATCTCCGGCAGCAGTGATGGTCGCATCTTCATGCTTGATCTGGTCCGCCATGATCGTGATTGAGGTTCGCACCAAGTTCAGGCTCCCAAGTCAAATTACTGATCAAAGATGGGGTTGGAAAACATGGGCATGCTGGGAAAACGCATGGTCTTTATATCTTCTGCTAATAACAACAATCTGGGTCCTCGGTCAACTCAGACCCACCCATATCTGTGCATGGAGACGCGGTCGACGATGACCCACGGGGATAGCTCCCAACAAAAAGAAGATTGTGGAGAGGCCCCCATGGGGTTACCAGATTTCTCTGCGAGGTTTCCATGATATTGGTACCGGCTGTAGACTACGGATGCGACCAGATCTGAGATAGTTCTTCGGCAAAGATACCTTCTGAGAGAATGGATGAGCTCCCAACATGCCCTGTTGCCGCCGTTTATCACATGTGCGGTGTGAGGAGGAGCCAAACCATATTTGGGGTGTTACGTTGTAACCGCCAGGGATAAACAAGGAATATCCAGCTTCGGTTAACGGGGGTTTGTCGGCCTCTCATATTATAATATTCTGGCTCTTATCCACGAAACCTTCAGAGAGAAAAACTTGAAAATCACCCTTGATGTGCTTTTCTCTTGTCTCCCTCTCTTCGAAATTAATATATACCGAGGTCTGAGTCCTGGTAAGGTATAACGACGCATCACGTGATTGTGCAAGGTTATATCCACATAGTTGATGGGTTGTCGGCATACTTGCCAATTCTTGCTCTATGGTTCTAACGTGCCGAGCCAACTTCAAAGCTTGAGTCAGTTACTTAGTGTCTTCATTATTCTGACTGGAACGAGGAGACATCCAATCATCATCGGCTTTATTTCCAAGTCAGCTGACGCGATGACCAAATATCAATCCTTCTTGGCGTGGCCCGAGTTGTCTTCGCCGCAGATTTCTGCTTCTTTTGGCCTGGCAGCTATTGAACCTCTTTCACAAGGACCCACCAACAATCGGGTTCTGGAGGAGAAAAGGCGGCTTTTGCAGGCGAAACAACAGCTAATGCAATGTGAAGCATTTCGTAGCCAATTTTGCCCACTATTGACATTTTTGTTAGTCGCATCAAAAACGGGACATCGCAGAATTAGACTGTATTTTAGTTTTGCTGTCATGATTTGCTGGCTGATTATCTCGTATTTGAGCTCTGCCGTCTTTGTTGGTCTACATTTCATTTATTAATCCTGGAGCTTACGAATGGTGTCTATACTCCTCACGCTGAAAGCGACATAGAAGGCATCATTATGTTGGAACCACAAATCGTTACATTCGAGGAAGCTGCCGGGGAAGCTAAAGGCACAGAGACACTTGTCAGTCTTGTTGGCGCAACTGTTTTAGTCGACAACAATGACTTCCCTGGAGTCAAGATTGCTGGTAAAACACTGACAGAAGATTTTGGACGTGTAACAAAGAGCGAAGCAAGTGCTTTCATCGTGACGTATGATGCTGCTGGTGGCGTTGATTCTAGGAGTGAAATAGCTATCGTCATTGGGAGTCTTGAGAAATCTGGCCTGATACAGAAGCTTGTAGCAGCAGGTCAAGTTGATGTGAACGCTGTACGCGGGAAATGGGAGTCTTTCTGCATCACAGTTGTTGAGCGGCCCATCTGTATCAAAGGATGTAAAAAGGCGCTCGTGATTGCAGGCAGCGATAAGCGCGGCACAATATTTGGCACGTATACACTCTCTGAGCAGATCGGTGTGTCTCCGTATGTAATCTTGAAATCTACTGCTTGTTTGTAGCTAAAAAGGTTTTGTAGATGGTATTGGTGGGCGGATGTTCCCCCAAAGTATCACAAGGATATATATGCATTGCCAGTGACATTCTCAAGTAAAGAGCCCAGCGTCAAGCACAGAGGAATCTTCATCAATGATGAAGCACCAGCACTTACGGGCTTTGTCCTAGAGAAATTTGGTAACTATGGGAAGAAGTTTCATATCAAGGTTTTTGAGCTACTGCTGCGACTTAAGGTAAACTGCCTCTTTCCTTGAGGAATTGTGTCTTACAGGTGGAATAGGCAAATTTTATGTGGCCAGCAATGTGGCCAGGCTATCCCAATCCGGGAAGTTCGTTCTTCACTGATGATCCCGAAAACCAGAAGACCGCCGATGAATATGGCATCGTCATATCTACTTCGCATCATGAACCGATGCAAAGGGCCACAAACGAGTGGTTCGAGGATAATCCAGACGGTAGCTGGTCGTGGCTCGAGAACAAACAAAAGATTTCTCAATTCTTTGATGAAGGTCTAAAGAGAGCCAAGGGTCGTGAATCATACCTGACGATGGGGATGAGAGGCGAGTATGACAAATCCATGAAAACAGATGACCCGGCTGGTGTTGTACGGGATGTTATCAAGACTCAGCGATCACTTGTTAAAGAGTTATATGGTTGCGAAGATGCCGTGCCGCAGCTGCTGGCTCTTTATAAGGAAGTCCAGGAGTATTGGGATGCTGGAAATCTTGACGTGCCGGACGATGTCACTCTTCTTTTTGCTGACGATAACTTTGGCACCCTTCGCCGTTTGCCCTCAGGCCGTGAAGTTGACCGACCTGGCGGCGCTGGCATATATTACCACTTTGAGTACGTAGGCCATCCAAGGAGTTACAAATGGCTCAACTCGAACTCTCTGGGGAAGACATGGCATCAACTTCGGGAAGCTCACCGCCGCAATGCGAAGCAGATTTGGGTCTTCAATGTTGGCGATATCAAGCCGATGGAGGTGCCTCTATCGCTCGCTATGGCGTTGGCTTGGGATATCAATTCCGTACAAGCAGATTCTTTTCTACAGTTCTTTGAGACTCTTGCGGAGCGCGAATTTGGCGACGAAGTTGCAGGGCCTGTTGCTGCGGCGTGGCATGAGTATGAGCGCTTGACCTCCTTACGGCGCCATGAGCACATCGAAGCTGACAGCTACTCTGTTCTCCATTACAATGAGGCAAACACAATCCTGTCTAGATGGGAAGCGCTGCTATCTTCAGTAGAAGATCTTTACTCCACCAAAATCTCGGAGTCCTCCAAACCCGCGTTCTTTCAGTTATTGCTGCATCCCATAAAGGCTAGCACGATATACACCTCGCTCCGCATCCACCTCGCCCTAAACCAGCACTATGCTCTCCAACGCCGCACGTCCGCCAACAAAGCCTTCAACGCCGTCCTCTCCCTCTTCTCCGCCGATTTCGCCCTCTCACAAGAATTCCACTCCCTCTTAAACGGTAAATGGAATCATATCATGCGGCAAACGCATTACGGATACAGGGAGACATGGCATGCGCCGAGCAGGGATATGATCAGCGGCTTATGTTATGTGCAAGCAGGGCAGGATAGCAATCCATTGGTGGGACAGATGGGCGTTGCTGTTGAGGGACATGCGGGAGTTAGGCCAGGCGTGTGTAACGAAGAGAGTGATAGAACGCACCCGAGCAGGCGCGACCTGGTGCCGGGTGTTACGCTGGGGGCGATGACGCCGTATGGGCCGAAGGAGAGGTGGCTTGAGGTGTTCAGTCGGGGGTCTATCGCGCTGAATTGGACGGCGAGCTCGCCGTACGAATGGATAAAACTTTCTAAGACGGAGGGGCATTTAGTCCCTGGTGAAGATGACGCACGGATATTGATCACGGTTGATTGGGACGCGGTGCCTGCGGGCTTTAACGAGGAGGTTTTGATCGATGTTCGCTCGACGGGCGGTAACTACGGGCCATACGGAGATGACTTTGAGCAGATCCATCTTCCCATCATCAACCGCCACATCAAAGCTCCATTCGAAGGCTTCGTCGAAGCTGACGGTCACATCTCCGTCCACGCTGCGGGCCAGCCCGTCCCGGCCCCCTATTACCACCTCCCAGAGGTCGGCCGTTCCGAAGCAGGATCCGTCTCCCTCGACCCATCGAACCCTCTCCCGGACGTCTCAGAACTCCCTTTCCTCACCTACAATATATACACTTTCACACCCACCACCAACGCAGTGCTGGACTTGCAGTTCAACATGACGCTCGACTACGACCCAGCTCGATGCATGGAATACGACGTGCAGATCGACGATAGCGAAGTCACAACCCATCGCTTGGTACAGGAACCCAACACAAAAGGCGGGTTGCCCATCGGTTGGAAAGACGCGGTGCGGGATTGTGTGTGGAAGCGGAGACATGACTCAGGAGAGCTGAAGGACGGCGAACACGTGGTAAAACTTCGGTTGAGGCACGAGAACGTTTTGCTTGAGAAGGTGGTTTTGGATTTGGGCGGGGTGAAGGAGAGTTATCTCGGGCCGCCTCCGAGTCGGTATGTGGTATTGAAATGATAATTGATGATCTGTACCGGGCCGTTTTTAGTTGAGAGGGGTTTATAACAGATATCCTTCACGGCACCGTTAATTCTGGAAAATAAGCACAATCTTCTGGGAAACGGCCAGGCTAAAAGTAATTTTGGGAAATGTCTTTAGGCTGAGCTTTTGTGATATTTAACTTTGTGTGTACATCACCAACGGTATTACTTTCCTCTATGTCTGCAAGGAATATGACATGATTAATGATCATTGGTCTTGCGTCTTTTTGGTCAATGCTCCCGTCTCTATCAAAGATTTTACAAACCCCTTAATAGCATCTACCGCAAGCAGAGCGACCTTGTCACCGCCTTCAAACCGTGGGTCAAATGAAGCCACAGTAAAGGCGGCAGGAGTAACTTTCTTGGGCAGAATGCTGAGACATTCTAATAAGTCATCCTCGTAAAGCCCTCTCGGAGCAGCATAACCGTTCACCCGACCAAGGCTATCGTCCAAGACATCAAGATCTAGATGTACCAACGCAGGACTCAAGTCTCGCGCATCCAAAACATCTCCCAGTTGCTTCGCAAAGTTCGTCCTCTCACCCGGGACACCCTAGACGACTTGAACCTCGGCATCCTTGACCCTCTGGCGTTGGGCATCCGACACGTCTCGTAGTCCGCAGTACACGAGGCGTTTGAGGCTTTGTTTTCTATATCCGGGAATCGACTCCAAAAGTGTGTTCCAAGTCATGCCCGCCAGCGTAGAAACGCCCATGGAATCAAAATACCAGCTCGTGTGGATATCTGGCGTGGAAATGTCGCCGTGCGCATCAAACCATACGAAGCCCAGATCTGGAAGGCCGAGACCCGCAGCGACACCTACACTTGCGTTGCAATTGCCTGCTAAGATGATGGGAAATGAATTGTTGGCGTAGGCGTCTGAAATTTGATTGGAAATCCGTCGCAGAATTTCGAAGCTTTGCCCAATCTCGCCCTCGAAGTCACCCACGGCGTCGATTTACACGACGTTGACTTTAGCGACATTTTCGAGCGAGACGACGACGCCGCGAGAGTGGAGCTGTAAGGGTCCGCTGCCAACACGGTGGTCGTAGATGTCAACGTGGTACTGCGTGAAAATAAGCGTAATCGACGTCAAAGGCATCGTTGGCATCTGTTCTTGCAGAGCATGTTGTTTAAGCAAAAGAACGAGTCCGTTTCTTCGAATCACCCGCGACTCAAATGACGATGCCTAATTACGTCCCATTAGCTGATAAGCGAGCGCTTTCATATCCCGCAGTACATCTTCGTACCACCAAGTTTTATAAGTGCCTTTCCTACCCTATGTATACTGGCATCTTACTGTTCCAGTATTCGCTTGGTAAAGGGGGTGAACCAGCTAACATCACATGACTTCTCTGCCAGCAGAACGCCCGGAAGATCATGCTGAGCCACGCATCTTCTATTTCCTGCTCAGATAGAGGCGGTAACTCTGCGTGAAGTGGATGGGCTTTATATTGATCTACTATGTTTAAGACCAATTTTGGCAGATTGCTGAAATATGATTCCATACTCCTGAGAAGTTCGATATCCTAGGCTCAATTTTTAGCCTCAGGTTCGGCACGTTTTGTACCATCAGTCGAACTTACTGGTTCAAGAATCAGATACGGATCTGCTCCTGTACCGGGGGCATTCAAGTTTGTCGGAGGTTCTGTAGCAAAAGCAAGATGCTCAAGGACAAGGTTGCTGTAATCTACGCTACTTTTGCGAAGATACTCCGTCATCTCAAAATGATATCTGGACACATATTGTCAGCACCTTAATAAAAGCTCGCGAGCACACTCACCTGATGACAATATCCTTAGCAATTTTGGCATCGTAAACATCCGCTGGGTTATCTTCAAGCTCCCATGCATCCCATAAATCCTCCTGCAGCCATCTGCCTGACGATTTGCTGTTGAGATTTACAAAGCAACGCTGAATGCGCTGGGACTGATCACTTGGGTGGGTTCGGCCAGCATTGAGCCGCTGTAATTGAATTTCAAAGACTCGAAAACCTTCCTCACATGATGTGACACCTTTGGCGTACCGAGTGGGGGTTGGGATATTTCGTGCCCATATGAATGGTGCGGATTTTGTTGTCAACATTGCCGAGCATATCGGAATCTACTCCTTGACCATCAGTGCTTAAGTATGGTAAATCGAGGCCGCTCACTAAGTCACGTCATGGCCCCACATGTTTTGGACGAAGTATGAGCAAGACATTGACAAGGCAAAATCCAGGGTCACCTACAAGGTCGTTAAGGCCAGGAATAAACTTGCTATCCCCAGTCATCGTCGTTTTCAAACGCTTCAAAATACCTTTTAGGCGGGGAGGGTTGATATATTGTCTACCAAATCCAGGTCAGAGTTTATGGCTATACGCTGATCTGAAATTATGAAATACTCACGAGCGCGGAACTAGTCTATTTATTGTAAGTGCAACACCATCATATGAGCTCACATCAATAGCGTAGCTGTCGTGATTCTTATTTATACCAAACAATCGTGTATCGAGTTCCACAAGCCCGAAGCCTAACTTATCCGCCTCTTTTACTGGGATGTAAGCGCACGTAACAAGGTTTTGACGAGAAGTATACGTGTACTGAATGACCGTTCCTAAAGATCTGACCATTGTTGAAGTGATAACATGGCCATTGCCTTCAGCTCTCACTATGTATCAGGTGATGTTAGCTGGTGCAAAATACATTCGCAACAGAATTATCTAGAAAGCTGCACTCTAAATCAGGCTTCACTTACGGGATCCAGCTCCTGGATCAAAGGATTTCCATGTCATCCCTAGTCGACGTGCCATGATGGCAATATCCGACACTGTAGAGCTCGCTAAAGGCCGTAAAACATCAGGAGGCATAAAATCCCACCCTTTGCTGATGAGTTCAATCACAGGAATCATAGAATCATTTTCATTTGAACCAGGCTGCTGGGGGAAATACTTCACAGCCTCTTGTCCCTGCCTGTGTAACATTGCCAGAAGTGGCACCCAGCAAGCCAGCTGATCGCTCCCATAATATCGATTCGCATCGAAGGACCCCCAGCCTGGATATGTCATGCTTCTTTGGAGAGACTCGGGGCTATTTATTAGAGGATGGTCGAACCCCTCGAGTCCTATTCCGTGCGAGTCACAACTTCTAGAGCGCCAAGTTAGCAAGTAGTCCTCAGCGTCAATGATGATGCAAAGGAGAGAGTCCCTGCTAGAGGAATTTCCGAATGCTTCTGGAGAAGCTTAGCGACAATCAGTACGTGATCCGAAATAAGACATGCTAAACGTCTCAAAAACAAGCCTTTCGGAATGAGTGGGTCACGATCTAACTGTTCCATTATACCAAAGAAACTGGATATAGTAGTACGGAAGAATAAATGGTGGTCATAGATACTGAATCTTGGTACAGAGCTACTGTTTTGCAAAGCACGCTATATTCACAAGAATGAATTCGGTGCACTTATGCTCGCAACTTCACGGTAGTAAACGCTGACCATACTGAGTCATCGTTACTCTCAAAGGACACCATGACTTCTTCAGAGCATCGTTGATCACTCAGAAATCGACTTACCTGCTCCAGCGTTCTTCCGTGGGTACAGGCCCATACCTGATCCTAGGTATGACGAAAGTGGTCTCAAATCTAAACTCCTTCCATCGCCAGCGAAGTTTAGTTTTTTGAGCCCATAAGCCCATGACGGAGGCCTGACATCGCCTCAAGCCGTCGGCAGTCGCAAAATACTGCTGTAGAAGCTGACCTGTTGTAGTAAATAAGGCAACAAGAGACACGATGAGTGCAGCTAGGGCGACCGAGTCGGCCATAGTGTCTCGCCCCTTCCGTAGCTAAAAAATGCGTGATATGTCTGCTGCTCAGGTGGATAATTCGGAATGGTGTGCAAGAACAAAACATGAGGGTCTACAATCACTCAATACGTGTTGAGGAGCCATCTAGGAGCACCTCAGTCTTGAAGCCAACGCGGAAGCATGAAAACAGAGAAGAACAAAGGTAAAGTAAAAGGAGCAACGGATGGCAAGCTATACTCTTCAGAGGGGTCAGAGATGCTCCTATTGTTCAGATGCTCGTTGTTGAACTCATGGGTCGGTGAAAGCCGCCTGGCGAGCGATGGATGTGAGAATTGATGGTCAACCAATCACAGCCTTGAAGATATGAACCTGGATGCCAAGAATCACAAGCCAAATACTTGAGCACATAAATATCTCCCATGTGGCCCCCCCAACCCAACCTCCATAACTGATTGTCACCGCTACTGTCGTGGCCGTGTGGTTCATGCTATACCAGCCTTTTGCATCTCTTCCCCCGGGCAGATACCCAAAAGAAAAACAGCATCGTCGCAAAGCTAATTCGTGGCAGATTCTATTCTTTGAATCTATGCTCGATTACATGCAAAACGACAGATAGGTTCATGATCACTCTGCTTGAATCTGCCGCTTGCACATGTTGATTGTAGAGCAAAACTGAGCAAGCCCCTGCAACTGGAACTCGATTCCTTCGAGTGATTGTGCGAGATCCGTCCTGTATGGTGCTTCAACCTGATCAGAATCAGCGGCCATTCCGCCAATCACTCAAATGGAATGATCTATCGATGAGTCTCGCGAATACTACACAAAGAATATGGGCTGGGTGAAGGATACTTGGGCAACAAGAATATACAGAGGAAGCGACCGAGTATCGACGGCTAGTAGTATGAGTTTGCTATTTCGTGGGAAGGTGCGACCTCCACAACAGCTCGGTGATCCTGGTCCTTGACTTGGGGAAAGCAAAGATCATGCATGGCCTCTTGGTGCTGTAACCTTTGAACTTGTGCACAAACAGAGATGGCTCTTACGTCTTTTTGCGTGTCTGCTCGATAGGCTTCAATCGTGGTACAAGCACTTCGACGTCGCAATCTGTGGTTCAGACTCGAATTGATTATCTCGATGTAACTACCAAGTCGTCGCCAATGGCTCTCCATCAGGCTCCGCACCGTGATGTTGGCATATTGCCTGCTGTAGGGCTGTGAGTCCATCTGGATATGACTCTTGAATGTTTAGTAAGTATTCTCGGGAGAAGCTAGTGCATTCCACGCTTTTCTTCTTACTCTGTACTTACACATCATTTCCGCAAGCGCTCCTTTGCCAAAGGCTCCTTCCGTCTTTCTTGTGCTCTCAGTATCCAATCCCCATTTCCCTCCTTTCTTCTCTCTGTACACCAGCATAGGCACAGATATCTCTTCGCAACAATAATTTCATTTTTACATTTTCAAGCAGCATACTTCCTATGCGATAGCGTGCCCTATCAACGGGCATTCCACGTGGCATCGAATGTTATCTACACCTGCAAGTACCTACTATACGCGCCATGCGATTAGGCTGCCACTATACAAACAGGTTGAAAGCTTGCCAACATTCCCTAGCCATTGCGGCGGCTGACGGACTTAATGGTTGGGTGCTGTCAGCATACAAGATTGAATTACTGAGCCGAGATAATTTTAGGCAATCCTACAACTCGCGTTGTGATCTGTCCGAGGCCAAGTACAGCATTGTCGTCCACTAAGCAAGAACTGTGAATTGGACAAACTTGATAGGAGATGCGTTGGGCTCAACCAATTCTTCGACATCGAAGAACATTTAAACAAAATACATTACAGTATCAAAGATAAACCTTTGATTATTCTTTCAGTTCACCCATCTTGTCACGAACAACGATATTGTTAAGTCAAAAGCCAACGAGGTGAGCAGGAATCATAGTCAAGCCTCGGCCCAAGCTCAACAAGCACGTGAAGCTGTCTTAGATTGGCCAGCCTCAACTCAACACCTTTGACCTCCCATTATTTCCAGCCTCGCATTCTGTTGATTTATCGTCCGTATTCAAATCGATCGAACCTGCTGCCTTTTGAGACTTTTCTCCACCTGTCAGTCAGAAATAACCATGGCGTCATCGAAAACAGCACATTTGCCAGCTCGGATGACCAGGATACCGCCATTTACACTGGATGCCCCTGACTCCACACTTGTACCAGGCGAGACGATTCCTCGACGTAATGCAAAAACTCATAAAAAACTCGTGACATCTCCCGAGGAAGGTATTTTAACCATCTTTGATATCGTGAAGCGGGGTGCAGAGAAGTTCGGGGATGCAGATGCACTGGGAACTCGGACCTTGGTCAAAACTCACAAAGAAGTCAAGAAAGTTGAGAAGATCGTTGATGGGCAAGTTCAAGAGGTTGACAAGGAATGGACTTATTTTGAGCTCAGTGGGTACAACCATATTAGCTTCAAGCAATATGAGACGCTTGTTCTACAGATTGGGGCAGGTCTTCGACAGCTAGGACTTGTCCCAGAGGATAAAGTCCATATGTTTGCTTCTACTAGGTAAAGTTATGTTATTGTTGATCCACATATACTAACACTTTCAGTGCCAATTGGTTATCAATTGCTCATGGATCTATGTCTCAATCTATTGCCATTGTCACGGCGTATGACACCCTTGGAGAAGACGGTTTGCGTCATTCGCTGGTATCTACAAAAGCCAAGGCAATCTACCTTGAGCCACATCTACTAAGCATATTCATCAAAACCTTGGGCGCAGCTACAAGTATCCAGTATATCATTCTGAACAGTAGCAAGGCGAGCCCTCCACCAGCCAAGAATCTTGAGGCACTTAAGTCTGATTATCCTCACATCAAAGTACTCAGCTATGACGAACTACAGAAACTTGGAGAGGAAAGCCCAGTTGAGCCCACACCACCAAGCCCACAGGATCTTTGTTGTATTATGTATACATCAGGAAGTAGCGGAACTCCAAAGGGTGTCCCTATCAAGCACAAATCTGTTGTTGCTGCAGGTATGTTGGTGCCTAGGATTTTGTATGATGACATCTAATAGCTGAAAGTGGCCGGTGCAACGACGTGCGTCGGAGGCTCTCTTGGTCCAGGTGATAGATTGCTTGCATATCTTCCCCTGGCGCACATTTTTGAGTTCGTTTTCGAGAATGCATGTCTGTACTGGGGAGGAACAATGGGTTACGGCTCCATCCGAACTCTGTCCCAAGCAAATTGCCGCAACTGCCTAGGTGATATTCAGGAGTATAAGCCTACGCTCATGGTCGGAATCCCAACTGTATGGGAAACTGTCAGGAAGGGTATAATCGCAAATGTTAACAAAGGCGGACTCTTGATTCGCGCTCTATTTTGGAGTGCGATATATGGCAAGCAGTAAGCAACCTCAACGGCTCGCTGACTATAATCCTGCTAACATCAATAGATTCTTGGATAGGAACGGGCTACCTGGGTCTTGGGTACTAGATGCCACGGTACTAAAGCAGGTGAAGGCAGCGACAGGCGGTCGTCTGCGTTTCTGTATGAATGGTGCGGCACCAATTGCGAAGGAGACCCAGGAATTTATCTCCACTGCCATATCACCACTCATTAATGGATATGGCATGACTGAAACAACAGCGTAAGATTCCTGAATACTCGTTTTACTAGTCGCATGCTAATTCGTGTACAGAATGGGATCCCTCTGTGACCCATTGGCATGGACTACCTCAGCCGTCGGCGATGTGCCGTCTTGCATCGAGATCAAGCTGGTTGATTTCGCGGAGGCAGGATATCTGGCAACGAATAAGCCCAATCCTCAAGGTGAGGTCTGGATACGTGGCGAGAGCGTGATGGAAAAGTATTGGGATGATGAGGAGACTACGAAGGAGGCTATTGCAGAGGGAGGGTAAGACCTCCGAGTTTACCCATTCCACTACCTACACTGCTACCTTTGCTAACACTACTGAAAGATGGTTTAAAACTGGCGACATTGGCGAATGGGACAAGAACGGACATCTTAAGATCATCGACCGCAAAAAAAATTTAGTCAAAACCTTGAACGGAGAATACCTGGCACTTGAAAAACTAGAATCTGTTTTCCGCTCTGCAACGGTAGTATCAAATATCTGCGTGTATGCATCTATTGAAGAGACAAATCCGGTGGCGATCATCGTTCCAGCTGAACCTGCGCTCAAAGAGTTGGCAAAGGATATTGGCGTTGATGAACAGAGGGACATTGGAGAGCTTGGTAGGTTTTCCTTGATATTGACCGATAATTTGGCCTAGTTGTTCGAAAGACCCTGAATTCTTTTCCCAAGCTACAAAAATGCTAACTAGAATGCTACAGTAAACGATATAAAGGTCCAACAGGAGATCCTTAAGCAATTACAGGCTGTAGGCAAGAGAGCTGGATTGGCGAGCATGGAAATTGTAGCTGGGGTCATCGTAAGCGATGAAGAGTGGACACCGCAGAATGTATGTCCGCCCTTTTAATTTGGCATCTCTACCTCATTTGCGTTAAATGGAATGAGTAAGGTGTCTAGGTAGAGCTCGTGGTAAAGCTTTATCTGTGCACTCTGAAAACTTCCATGACGGCGGACAGAAGCTAACCTTTTCACAGAATTTGATCACGACTACGAATAAGCTTAACCGTAGGGCTATTTCTGAGAGGTATCAAAAGGATATCAAACATGCGTATGAGAAGAGCAGGGGCGGAAAGAAGTAGATTGGCTGGGTAAGAGAAAGCAGCAACAGGTGGAGAAAATTGGAACCGAAGTTGACGGCTTGAAAGGCACCGACCCCGAGTGCGTGTGTAAAGGTTATTGCATCGGCTGTAATGAATTAATATTTGTTTTGCAATATTCTGTTTCGATTAAGACGTGAGTGAGGCTGATGATAGGTTATAGTAAGATGGGAAAAGTAGGTAACTTGAGCGTAAATGATAATCATCCACAGTTATTTCGAAAGCTCGGAACAATTCAAAAAACATAGATATCCCATCGGATTCTACACCTATGAAAATTAAATACAGCCTACCAAGGCGCCACCTCTCCCTCCTTTGGCTTCTCAACCCGTACGACCTTATCGCAGTTCAGCAGGCACAGCGGATCGAATGCCAGCTTCAGTCTCCTCATGGCATCCACGGTGGTCTCGCCTAGCTCATGGGGAAGGTAATCCCGCTTTACGAGCCCGACGCCGTGCTCACCCGTCACGGTGCCCTCCATTTCCACAGCTCGCTTGACCATGCGGTGCACGACTTCTTCGGCCTCGTGGCGGCGGCTATTCGGGTAGAGGAGGATTGCTGGAGTTTCGTTAGCTCGAACATCGTGAGGGGAGATGGATGGGGGTGGAAGGGAAAACTGGAAGAAATGGAGCGCTCACTGTGGAAATTACCATCTCCTACATGTCCTACGATCGAGCAGAACAGCCCGCTCTTAGCAACATCCTCCTTTGTCTCGTTGATGATGTCCGGGAGCCTACTGATTGGAACCGCCACGTCCCCTGTCCACACGCGCTCGTCTTCGCTTGTCTTCATAGCGATCACGGACCAGAGTGCCTCTTTCCGAGCGCTCCACAGCTCTGCCTGCTCTTCTTCGTTCTTAGCGAACTCAAACGTTTTACTACCGGTTCCTTTAGCGAGGGTTTTAACGATGCCGATCTGCTCTTTCACGGCACTGGGGGTGCCGGCGAACTTGAAGAACAAAGTTGGTGCTTCATTCCATGTTTTTGAGGTCGTACCTGCTACGTTGATGCATTTCATCTGCACGTCGTCCAGGATCTCGATCGCGGCTATAGGAACACCTTGTCCCACTACTTTGGCCACGCAGTCCGCTGCCTGTCGGATACTGTTGAAGCTGGCCACAGCCACAGACGTGCTGTTCGGCTTTGTAGTAAGTTTCAAAGTAGCTTCTGTAACGAGGCCTAGGGTGCCTTCGGACCCAATGAAGATCTTGGTCAGATCGTATCCAGCGCTGCTCTTCCGTGGCCGTTGCCGCGTTTTGATGATGGTGCCATCAGCAAGAACGACTGTAAGGCTGAGCACCCATTCACGCATTGTGCCATAGCGGTAGGCGTTCGTGCCGCTGCAGCCTGTACCAACCATTCCTCCAATCATTGCGCCTGGGCCTGGATCGGGTGGGAAGAATAAGTTCTCCTTTGCAAGCACTTCATTGAGATGCTCCCATCCTACTGCTGGCTGGACCACGACGTCCATGTCCCCTGTGTTCAGATGTAAAATCTTGTCCATCCTTCCAAAGTCTATACATATCCCCCCCCTCGTAGCCGCAAAGTGCCCCTCTAAGCTCGTTCCTCCTGAGTATGCAGTGACGGGGATCCGTCTCTGGTGGCAGATCTTCATGATCTTGCTGACATCCTCTGTGTTTGTAGGGAAAACAACCATGAATGGGACCTCGTTTGCTTTCTGGCGATGCGTACTCCAGTCGCTTCCGGCGTGTGAGACTTTATCGGAATCAAGCGTCGATACATTTTCCTTCCCGACGATCTCTACAAAGTCTGCCCACGCAGCCTCTAGATTTGAGCCCGAAACATTGTGTTTTGGAGGTGTAGTCTTCGATAAAGGCAGCGTAGAGCTGATATCTGGTTTTTTCACGCCATGCCGTCCTAGGTAGTATCCTCCCAGTCCCACGAAAACAATTACTATGCAAAATTTCAGCCTCCAAGCCTATATGCTTTAAAAGCGTGCCTACCAAATGTCAAAGCCAAAGTCCTTCCGCTCCCACTATCCTCCCTCTGCTGCGCAAACCTCGCTCGTTCAGCCCGCTCCTTGATCAAGCGATCCCCCGTACTCTTATACAGTTGCCCGGTAAAGGACCCTTTCGGTTGCTCCTTCTCCGTAGATTCCCAACGCAGTTGCTGATGCGAGACTTTATAGCAGACCTTCGAAGCCTGTGAAGCTCTGGTTGCGCTCTTCAGAGCTCTCAAAGAAGCTCGGCTTTGCAGAGACATGGCGGGACACTTCTGCCTTATCGAAGAGGAATATGTGCCATTGAAGCTTACATATAAACTTTTGAGAATAGGCCAGTACAACGGCGAGAATAGAGTAGGAAGGATAAGATAGGTGGGGGTGTTACTATTGATGCAGGTATGAGCTGCTTGTGGATGTCCAATTCGCCATTTTTTGGCGAAAGGAGCTCTTCCCCACACTTTCCATGCTAGTTTACTAACCCGGTCGGGCCGGTCGGGTAGGAACGCTGTCGGCTTATTGCATACTGGAAGTCTAGCTGCAGTAGATATGGTATGTGCATTCACATTCGCCAATTCATTCTATATTACAACCATGTAATCATAAAGGGAGTACTAGGATCAGTGAAAGGGGGTATTTGGACTAGTCTGAATTTGCCAGCGACTCTTCATAATTCATGATCAGAGGACCGCAAAATGTGCTGGCATTCAATACTCTACTTCGTTGAAAACTCATACATTAAAAACAAAATGTCCCAGATGATACTTCGGGAAATCGTGAAATGCCCTTCTCCTTCAGCTAAGAGAAGCTAGTATACATACATTGTTGAGAACGCCGAAAATAAAACAAACTGCGATGTCGCTACGCTGCAAGAACCAAACAACTCCTTGGGAATCCGTAGATTCACAGAACTCCATTCAAGTCAATATTTATCCCATATATCCGTACTTTTTTGGGTTAAAAACTCCAGTCCTCGACAACACTGTTTCGTTGAATAATCTTTCAAATATTCCATGATTTCGCAGCCATCCACTACATATTGTTGTCTCCCAGTACAAGAATTTTACAGTAATTAGGCCTTCCATGCAGTCACCAGTTGCACTTGGAAGGTTGGCTTGACGTGGTTGATGGCAGAGAGGTATGCCTCCAACTCATCATCCTGATCTATAGGAATGGTGATCTCGTGACCACTTTGTTGTTTGATAACGCCTTCAATTCGCAGCGTAAGAGTGCCAGGGAATTTTGAGCAAGCGACCTCGCGGAGCTCACCAACAGAAATCAAACTGAGCGTGCTCATCCACATCCTAGAACTTGGTGAGAAGTCTGAGTCTTGGTGGAGACGGAAGTAGACAGCAATAGTTGCAGGACTGGTTTGATATGCTTGATGACTCGCAAATCCTTGGGTAGGGGACTGTTGTCCATATGGCGCATATTGCATACCTCGACCTATGCCAAGACCTTGATCATTAACAGACGCAATAGCAAGAAGATTTGGGTCAATTTGCATGTTGTCATGGCCAATCATGACCTGAGGATGTGGTGGAATCTGTTGAATTTGGCGAGTTTGGGCACGTTGAACTTGATTTTGCGACGCTTGTGATTGGGCCTGAGCACGTGTAGCGGTTTGAACAAGGTTATGATGAGAACTTGGCTGAAATGGGATATCTTGGGTAGGGTCGAACTGAGGCAAGCCGACTTGTGGAAGTGGCTGTTGCACCTGCGATCCAGCTTCGACGAACGTAGACTCCAGCTTCTTCTTCCGTGTAGGGTCACGCTTAGTTTGATCATCACGGAGTCGCTTCATAACATCACGGCATAGTACTTCCATGGCTTTCACCTTGTGCTCGTGTTGAGGATCGGCATCTCCTTGGGCCATGATGTTTTGCAGCAATTCAGAGCCATTGATCCACTGTGCTTTCAACTCTTTCCAATGCTCGTCGCCCGCCTCAAGTTTGCTTGTGAAGTGATCCGCCTTAAGAACTTGATAGAAAGCGTTACGCAGTTGACGCGATTCCTCTGGGTTGACCCCAAGAGCATTTTTAGCCTCAGCTATAGTCATGCGTCGTTCCATTGTTCTCATGCGCTTCGTGACATCGCCACAGATAACATCCAACGAGAGTTTCTTATGCTCCTGATTTTCTAGGTTACCCCAAATTACAGTCTGCAGGTGAGGAGTCTCTTGAACGAGTCTTGACTTGGCAGATTCCCACTTCTCGGGTCCGGCAATAGTCTTCTTTATGATGCCTTCCTGTTCACAAATTTCCTGGAATTTGTCGCGGACGAGACGGTACAAGTCAGGGTCAAGACTCAAGTAAGTCTTGCTCTCATCAATGGTGGTTTCTGAGGGAAAGCGAGGCGGTCCTGGGGGATCTGCGGGAAGGCCAGCCCATCCACGAGTGCGACGGCGGCGCTTGCGAGTGGCCCATCGTTCAGCAGATTCAGCTTGCAGCTTTGCTAAACGCTCCTGTCTCTTTTGCAGAACTTCCGGACTCAAAGGTGGCGATTCAGCGCGTGTTGCACGTACTGGCATTTGTATAGATAGGCCTTCGATGTTTTCATCATCTCCTTCCACATCTGCCAGTTGTCCGCCATCAGGATAGAGTGATGCCTGAAGTTGGCTGATGATATCTTGGTCCGAGGCAGCCTTCTTATTATTCTTCATACCATTCGGAATGCGCAACAGCCACCGGTTCTTTGCTCGTACTCGCATCAATTCCCGCTCCTTTATTTCGTGCCCTTCCTCGTTGAGGATGCGAAGCATCTCCCGCTGAGAGGTATTGCAATCCCATAGCTCCTTGATACGCTGGACGAGGGCAGCATTCTTGTGAGCTGGATGTTGCTTTGACGGGAAGTCCCAGCGCTTGAATTGTGTTTGGAAGGCACGCTTGCTAAGAAAAATAAAAGTCAGTACGGTCGTCGACAGGGGATTGTGATGCTTCGTTGTACGGAGAGGCGTTCTGGCACATCAAGCTACTGAAAAACGTACCTAGGAGCAAACTTATGTTCCTTCTTCATGTACTCCATGATCTCCTCCAATGATTTCTTTTCCTCGATGTACATCTTGTAGCATATGTCCTCCTTGTCCTCCCAGTCGTAAACCATCTTGATTTTGTGCGCAAAGCGGCTTTACCCCCTTCAACACGGTATCTGATATTGGAAGCGCAGATGAGCTATTAAGGTTGCCGGAATGTTGCGTTGACTGAAGATGACGGTGACCGTTGTGGTTGCTCTTTCGTGACAAGTTGAGGTTAGCGCATCTTGGCCAATTCACGTGATAAATGCAGGCTATTCCATTTTCGGCATTAGGGTCTTGTACGGCATCCTCATTAATATTTCTCAACGCAGATCCTTAACTACCTTTTATGTTTAAATAGTATATAAAGTATACAGATTTCATGGGAAATGTAACCTGTCATGTTGATATACACGTGCTTTGAAACCAGGTAACAAATTTGCCAAATAAAAATAAGGCGATCCAAAATCTTGGAAGTTAGCTCTAGCCCTACGTAATGGGCTTTTTAAAAGTCACTCAACTAGTCTCTTTCTCATAGATTTCCACCACTATTCTTGTGCTCGACATGTCCTGTGTCTACTACGTACACATTACTTATTGATGTATGTTTAGATCTAACTGTAGTACATCCAATATCCAATTCATTCCAGTTGAGACAGAGGCTTCAAGCCCCGCGCGCGAGAAAGCCTCTTCATGCAGCACATCTTTGCTTTTTCTGATCTGTGAATTTATAATACTCCAATATTTCCCTCTTCCTTACATAGGACATACTGATGCCATAACTTCAGCGTTTACTTCATCTCAAGCCGGGTATGTCTTGGCATCTCCTCTATTCATCCCTCACTAAATACACGACCAGCGCCCAAAAGCATCGGACAATACACGAGGTATGAATATCCAAGTCAAGAACCGTTTCGGTTCGGGTCAATTGTATGTATATGTCACCGGCCTCGCGCTAGACAATGGAAACCAGTGGTGCTTGATCAAGTCCGATGCTAGGACGCCATGGTATCCACCTAATCCATCAGCAATTGGGACTGCGATCTCAGAAAACTGTTCTATCAAGCTGGGAGGCCAAGGAACCACCACGAGCATTACGATACCTCATCTAGCCGGCGCTAGAATATGGTTCTCCGTTGATAAAGAGCTCACATTTCTGCTAAATCCTGGTCCGGCACGTACGTAAGATATTTCTTAGGACAGACTATGTCGCCTGTCATTTATATTCTCCTAGATATTAGTCACAACGCAAGTTAAGACTCAAATCTCTAGTCGTTGAGCCATCAGTCACCAACCCCACAGACCCCAACTTCAACAGCAACTGGTCTTTCGCCGAATTCACATATTCTCAGAACAACACCATCTACGCAAATATTAGCTATGTAGACTTTGTCGCCTTCCCCATCGCCCTGCATCTCACGCAGCCGAACGGCCAAACCCAACAGGTTCTTGGCCTAAAGCCCACCGGCGTCTCCCAAATCGCCGCTGGCCTCAAAGACCAATCTCTTCCATACGCAGCGGACTGGGAGAAATGCATTGTCATGCAGCAAAACGGAACTCAGGTCTTGAGAATCCTAAGCCCAAATGCTGCGATGAATCTCAAGGCTGCGGATAGTCTCTTCAACGGGTATTACGACGATTATGTTAATCGGGTCTGGCAATGCTACACGAACACGCCCTTGATGGTAGACACCCATGCGGAATGGGGTACCGTAACAGCATATAACGTTAATGGGGTCTTGGTTTTTCCTGGCCTGGCGACGTTCGACAAGCCAAACTCGAAGGATATCTTTAGCTGCAGCTCCGGACCGTTTGCGAACAATGCCGGCATCACCGGGCCGCTAACGGCACGGATCAGCGCGGGGCTTAATCGAAGTAGTTTGCTGCAGCCAGGCGTACATCCTGACGGAGAGTACGTCGACCAATTTTACACTGACCCTATCACGAATCACTACTCGAGACTAGTTCATACGGCAAATATCGATGGCAGGGGGTATGCGTTCCCGTATGATGATGTTCCTGCGATAGGAGCCGACCAGAGCGGCTTCGTTAATGGGGAAGTTGGACAGTTTATTGTGGAAATTGGATAGCTGACATGAACCGGATAAGGTAGCATCCTAAATTCCAGTACCAAAACCCGGACTCTTGTTTCCAAGTGGGCGAAGATACACTGCGTCGTTGACATGGAAATACCCCAGTGATCACCTTTCTTCCCTACGTTTACAACTGTCATCTTTCGCCGCATACAAGTTTGTTCACGGAATCACGGCCTATGCCGCTTGATTTAGGGTCTGAACTCTAATCCTACCTATTTCCCTATCTTCCTTTTCTTAACCCCCTCTAGCCTTTCCCCTCTCTCTGAAAATATATTGCTGAAGTTGAGGGGCGACTCTTCTAGTGCAAAAAAGAGTAATAGTATATTATATATTGCTTAGACATCAAAATTTAATATATTTTAGAAAGGAAAAGAGAGCATTAGTGCCCAAGTCAGATATTGATACAGAGTTAATAGCAATCGCCGAGGCAGGAAGCTTTGACATGCACCGACGAGGGCTATATTGGGATGCTCTTAACAATTAGGTCAAGCGGTTAAGAGGCGATATCTTTTTTTATTCAGCTTATTTTAACCCTTGAATATCCAACCGAATTTGAGATATATCGCAATGAGTTTTCCTGTGCCTTCTGTCCATGATTTGCCATCTATAGGCCATTGAAACTTAGGTCAAAAACCACTTTCAACTTCAAATCCTCAGATGCCAAGCCATCTCATCTTGGTGTCAACCTATGTAAATCTTCCACTCTTCTCATCCAAGTTTGGGCCCGGGAACGTCATTCTATAGCCGCAACTAGTTAATCAAACTTCTCCACAAAAAGAGAAGAAATATCAATCCACCCACGGAGGCATTCGTGCATACTGACTCTGAAATCAGTCGCGCGCGTAAAGAAAGCAAGGTATCCAGGCCAAGCCAGGACAAACTCGATAACCGGATGGAACATACCTTGAAATGCTTCTGCTTATTCCCCCGCTTCTCCAGGCCAGCACGGTACTCGTTGCTCGCCCGCATTCCCGTCTTGATGATCTTCCTCTCCGCAATCATGACAGCCTTTCTCTCGACGTCCGAAAGACCGATAAGACCCATGCTTCCTCTTGTCTGGTGTACAAGCCTTGTGTCGCTAGTTTGCGCTTCTGAGGGAGCGGATGTGGAAGCAGAATCTGAATCCGTGATCGCGAGACGTTTGGGGCGTGTTTCGGGAGAAGAAAGATGTTGGCGATAGATATGACGGCGCGACCTATGGCCCAATACTCTCCCACATGGCAGCGAAAGACCGTTTTCATCTTTTACAAGCGTCTTCAGATCCACCTTCTCTTTCCCTTTGGTCTTGCTCTCAAACTCGCCTCTTTCATCCTCATCCTCATCCTCACCATCAAAATCATAAAATTCTAAAAGCTCGGACTCCGGGTCGTCAATATCAATCCGACAATGCGACGCATCACGCATATGCGCCCGGATCGCCTCCACGCTGCTCCTCGTTCGGCCGCACGAGATGCATTCTTGGAACTCAGTGATGAGCGTGTGGAGGTACGAGAGCAGGGACTCGAGGGAAATCAGTGATTCCTGGGCAGGAACCTTGAAGCCGTGTTTCTCTTCCATATGCGCCATGTTCTCATGAAGATAGTCAGAAGGGCGGTCGCAAAAGATACAGAGAGTTTCGTGGAACCAATACTCTCCCTACACATCTATTAGCTCTTTGTAAGTCTGGAGGCACGTGGACGAGGATGAGCCTGCTTTCCATATGCAGAGAAATGTAGTTAGTGGATTAAACACTTACCGATTCCCCTCGTTCTTCTTCCTCAGCAGCCAAGATACGCTCATAATCTCGTCCTTCATACGCCTCATCGAGCTCCATGTGCTCCAACAGACTCGACATCTCGGCAAGGAACTGCAGCTCATTTCCCGGCACGTTGCTCTCGCGCAGCGTCTTTTCAATCTCTCGCCTCTCATACCAAGGGACATTCCGCAAATGATTCTGACTTTTGAGATGATTTTGATATGCCTTTGGGTCATCGAACTCTTTTTCACAGGCGGAACACTCCGCCGAAAACGTGTGAGGTGGTTGATTTGCAGCGGAGTTCGAAGTGAGGATAACCTCGTTGAAAATGTCCTGTGTGAGGGGTGGAAGGGATGCTACACGGCGTTTAAGGTTGTATACGCTTAACTTACGTTAGGAGTTGAAGAATTAAGAGGGGGTGAGACGAACTGCCATGCACTTTTCATATGTGCTCGCTGCTCCTTGTTGTCTTTGAAGGAAGTTTGACATAAAGAGCAATTAAAAACTTGAACGGGCAATGCCTCTTCCATTTTTGAGCTTGAGTTTGCTGTATTTGTATTTGATGTCATGCCTGAGGTAGTTGATGTTGTGGATGTTGAGCCTCCTAGCATAAGATTCTAAAGCACTTCTGAACCAATTTTTGGGGGGTTTCTCTTGTATGAGAAGTGGAATTAATAAACTTGAAATCTCTACAGAATCCAGTCTCAAGCACATATCAAGAATTATATAAACTCCCTTTCAACATGAAGCTGTTCCCATTGACCAATGAAACGCCTCGATCCAGCCAGCCCATTGGTGCTCCTGCAACAGTGGCAGTGTAAGCGAGTTTGTGAGTCTAACTATGACTCAAAGTCAATTGAGACCTTCCCAATTCAATCTCACAACCTCGAAGTCACACATATTTTAACTGGCCAGTCTCAGTCATCTCGTTGAAGTTCCATTTCTCCATCAAAATCGCTATTCGACTCATAATGACACACTTTTCGTCTTCCCAGGTCCCCACAACCCCGCCTCCGCCACAAACCGCGTATGGCTAGTCATCAGCCACAACATCCCGAGGACCATAGGGCTGGATCTTGGAAATAGCTTCGATGCTTGAGTCGTGGTGACGCAATACTTCGCCTCGTTAATAGAGTTTGAAGGCTTGAACGATGTAATTTTTGGGCAGGATGTGGAGAAGCCGCGTAAAGGTTTAGCGCCAAGACGGCATGACGGCTCTGATATTGATATCGTGAAAGATGAGGGAGTATATATGCGGTGGAACAGCCTCCAAGCGGCGGCATATCTCATAGCCCATCCACAATAAAATCTGCAATATAATAATTTTATCTCGGAGGACGTATATCCGGGTTGAAAAATTGTCAGACATCCATCATATTAAAACACCAAGCCTAGTCAACCAAAACCACCAAAAGTAAAAAAGAGAATGGGAATCTTCTCCTGCGTCTCACACGCCCTCAAAAGCCGGAAACATAATCAACACGGTTATGGCGGCGGCGGAGGCTATGGCGGTCCGCAAACCTTCGGAGGAGGGTATGGCGGCCAGCAAAATTTTGGGGGACCACCACCGCAATTTGGTGGACATCATGGTGGAGGACATCATGGAGGACATCATGGACATCATGGCGGCGGAGGAGGGTTTGGTGGGGGATATAGCGGTGGAATGGGCGGACTAGGCGGGCACCATCATGGGGTTCCGGGCGGGCATCATAGAGGAGGGGGTGGATTTGGAGGTCCCGGCGGGCATCATGGTGGTGGACCTGGTCGCTGGTAATGGGTTCTGAGAGAATGACCTGTGTACGTTAGTATGTACTATGGTAAAGCAGCTGGAGTTGGGGAGTTTTAGGAAGGAATCTCGCCGTGCATGTATTGAGACAGGAAGGTACTCAGGGTTATGGTAGGACGTATTCGGAAACTCTGTTATTATGTATTGAATATTCCATAGCCTATGCTTACACAACGAATTACAAATCGCATCAACGCCATCTTGCAGGAGTTTTGAGAGTACAAGATTCCTTTCACTTCTTCGCTGCATGGGCTCTACTGCTCATAACTTAGTAGTTGGTCGTTGTTGACATACAATTACATGTTTGGTCCTTTCCCTTTCCTTTTCCCATCTTAGGCTTTAGTGTTGCAAAGATTCGGCACGCCCGCTTGTTCGTGCTCTAAAATGGAATGCAATAAAATATGATTATTGTGATGTGCTAACCTCCAAACAAAAGTCCAGGGTATCTAGAGTTAGGGGAGAAGCAAACCGTGTTTTCTATGAACAGACCTTTTTAATAGCATGGCTGCCAGTCTCTCCTTCTTCAAGCCGGTCGGCATGCGCCTTTCGCTTCATGTCTTGTCCCTCCGCTGTCAGCAGTTAGCTATCCAATGTTCTGCACCTTATTATTTATCAAATTTATCAGGATATTATAAATGGCACCTAAGCACGACTAACCTGGTGGTAGTAGTAGAAGGCGATCTCGAGCTTGGATCCTCATCCTGAACTCGCCCAATGTAATCACCTCTCTAGTCTCTTGGTCATAAACCATGCGTAGCAATCCTTCGGCCTTGGCTTGTTCTTCAATGATCACGCGGTCTAACTCAGAGGATCCGAACGTTGAAACATACTTGTCCCATTCTTGGTCAGGCATGGAGGACGGTATAAGTTCTACACAATGTCCTCCCTGGTCTGCAAGGATTTGAACGAACGCAAGTCGTTGTTGTTGAGCTTCAGGCTTCAAGTTCATCTGAGCCCAATCCTCCCAAAATCTAGATAGCTTGATTGGTTTCGTCATCGCCAGCTTCATCCACTCCAGAAATATATCAGTGGCTTTGCTGAAAATTGCATGATGAAGACCTTCATGTCTGCTCTTAGTATGTCAGCCTGTGTCGTAAATTGAACATGTTCCCTTATACGCCAGAACTTGGCACCTTTGATGCTGTGACAATTTACGGGCAGCTTTGGGATGATTGGGAGTCTTATGAACTAACGGTATGATGGTAATTGAGAGTTTATTGATGCTATGACCCTGCATGATAAACTTGCATTGAACAGCCTTCTCGACGTCATCCTTTTCATTATCAATTAAAATGATGTGTGAAATATTCTTCAGCTAAATAGAATGGCTGTCAGCAAGGAAATGCGCCAGATAGATGTTATTACTCAGATCTCGCCTGGTACATCACCACATTCCTGATATCAGGCCGGAACCATAATATCCACTCTAGTAGTGCAGGGTCTGTAGGATCTTCAACATAGCTCACTCACCTCAGATTCAGAACAAACAAAGTTCTGCTGATACGCGCCGTGTACGGAGATCCCGCAATTGTCAATCCTTTCTTTGTATTGCTGGTGGAATTCCGATAACGACACTGTTCGCATATTATCATGGACTAATGTATGGTAAACTCTTTCGACCCATGCCTCAAGAAAATTGTAGCCCGCTCTTGTGACCATAGCTTCATCCTCTACACTGGATAATAAACTTGAAGGCGTTACTTTCAAAGTCCGGATAATACACTGGTATTTTGGAGTGATGAGAGAGAAACTACACGACATGAGTTTCTCAACAAGACTTCGTCCAGCAATATCCTTTGAGAATGCATCGCAGATTCCTTGGAAAATAGATTTCGAGAAAGTGCTTGCTTTCTTGTTGATTATTAAGTAATGGGAAATGCTTTCCTCCGTGCAGGCAGGATCGTCAAACTCCTTCAGAATCTCGAGAACATCTATATGTCTTCCTGCAGTTCTCTCCGGATAACCCTTCCGCTCCCAATCCACCAGGAAACGAAGCCCAAGATTCGTTGCAACTGTGTCGCCGATCTTTGAGGGGGAGCACCAGAATATGACATTGCCAAACATTATTTGCACGTGAAATTGGCAACCTAACGCCTTCGACTATTGACGGATCAGTAATCTAAGAATGTATCAAGATTCATAGCACATAAACAAGGTGTAGAAAAGCTCCGAACGATAATTGCAGGAGAACATACTACGATAGACTTTGACGCTGGTTCTATGGATGAAAACGACTCGTACACTTTTCGAACCTCCGATTCTTCATAGCTAGTTTGAAAAGACCCGATTATTAAGATGCGGTGATGCTGTGGATACTTGCCTGTTGCATTGGCTTTGCGCAGATCTGCCATCAAGTCTGGCGGGATGGAAATTTGATCTACTTTGGCTGAGCTTGAACCATGAGACTGTACGCACTTGTGCTGGCTAGTGGGTTCATTTCTCGCGGGGAAAGGTTCTTCCTTGACTGTGCCGTGTTAGTGTTGGACTGTTTTTACTCTTTGACGAAGAACCTACAGAACCTCTCCCAGGTCATTGAATCAGCAAGCCATGCACGGTAGGAAGAAGAACATGCCGCATGCTCCTGATTGGCGAAGTCTCTCACTGATTGTCCTATTAGTCAATGAAATCCCGAAAATAAATGGCCAACATATCATGAAACATTGGAAGGTTGGCCTCTAAGTGCTCTCACTTTTCTGTAAGTATTTGAAGAATTCTTTGCGCTTTGAAAGTCCGCCTTGCGCCTTTGCTTTTTCCTCCATGTGCTGCTCAATAGTCCTATATAACGCAGGATGAGATACGCGTGGTGTGATGTTTTGACGATCAACTGGTTGAGCATAGCCTCTTGAATCACTTCTGGAGTCACATAGGGGAGCATCACTGGTTTGGTGCCCAGCCATATTGTGGTTTGCACTGCTACTGCCTGGGAAAGATCGAAGCGGATACAGTCGTGCAGGCTCTCGGCCGGGGAACGGGCTATTCTTGACTGACATTTGTTAGATTGATTGTGGAAACGAGGAAGGATAGATTCTAATAGACTGAAATGGCGATAATGCTTTGACTTACAGAAATCAGCCCAGACCAAGGATTCTGCATACCAAGCTTGCCAGTCTTTGCTCTCAGTGGCAAACTTGGTTTCTGAAACCTGACGTTTTTCTCTGCAAACTTCATCAAATTTGGCAGATCCAGCAAGCCCAAGGCTTAAAGTCTTGGATCGTATGAGTTCAATCTGAGAATTGTAGCCACTAGCAGGTGGATTGCGATATGGAAAGATCTCCTTGGGGACTGAAAACACGTGAGAATCCATCAAGCTATAGATATATCATACCACAGGAAATATGACCAAACACCTAACGCAAAAAAACTCACAGAATTGTCCCTAAACGTTGGATAGTGCCTTCCACTGCCTCCATTCCTTGGACTCACTCCGATAGCGATCATGGGCATTTCTCTCATGCATATCGCAGGCCTTGAGAAAATTAAATTCGGAGATCCCTGCCTTCTCGCACTTGCTGAATATCGCTTCGTATATATCACCCTTCTCCGCGGTATTTTGCGCCATTATTGACTTGGTTGAAGGCACAGCTGCGGATTTGAGGATGAGGCGGGAGCTCTAGATTTGTGGGGAGGAAGGAAGGAGACGCGTGAATCAACACGTCTACTTGCGGAAGTACGGGGAAGGTCGCTCTTTCCCCTCCTTCGAGGAGGCTACTATTGAAAACCCCCTGGTGGAATATCTAAAAAGCCCGGGCTAAATATCAAAATCCCTGGTTGAGTGCGTTATCAGAGTGATTGGCACCAAGAGAAAGAAAAAAAACCACATTTTCGACTAACCTAATATCAAAGTCCTTGCTCAATCGCCATCAAGTCTTCCGTCATCGATGTCCCAAGTTTCGGGTGCTTTGATCCCGCCCAAGGCGAACCTTTTGACTATGAGGACCATCTTAATAACGCGCTTCCTGATGAATGTTTAGAAAGTCGAAGCACATTGAATTTCGACCATCATAGCTAATATTCTAAATTCAGTTTAGTACCATTAGTCTCATATGCATATTGGCAAGTTCTTGACTGTTCCAAGCATAGTAATTCTTAACTATTACGAGTATAGGCTTACCATCAGAGACTATATTCTCATTAAACATAACAAAGCCAGAAAGCCCGCCTTCAGCTTCGTTTGTACGCTTTTCATGATATCAAAGCACCAAAGACATTATGGTCGTTCTCATACTGGACCCGTATCAGACCAATAACTCTTTGAGTTGAAGACGAGCTCGGCAAGCCATAGTACCAGACAAAGTTATCTAGACGACTTGACTTGTTAGCTTAAGCGCTTTCATGGCGCAAAGACATGGGCTGCATCCTTAGAAGCTGCGCAGAATAACTGAACGCGAAAGACGAAACTAAGAACAGGACTGTAGTAGGGAGCAATTATTAAGATCATAGACATTAATGAAATATAGAAGCTAGCAAGGATGGAGTCACGCAAGCTCAAGTGCTGATTAATGTCTGCGATAGCATGCCCGTGTTTGTTCGATTGCTTGCCTCAAAAGTTCACCTTGAGCGCTAGCAACAGCACCTAGCCAAACGCCTCATCCATGAAAGCTAGCGTGATCTTTGTCGTAAAATTATCATACAATGAGTACCATATTCCTTCGAAGGATCTGCATCATAAACCTAGTCTTCATCGCCTTCTTCATCCCAGGCCTCTTTTTCTTTCCTAATATATTCCGCCATATCTGCATCCTTGAAGATTGAAGTATCCTCGCCTTTAGGATTGTCTACCCTAGGAACTTTGAACTCGCTATCAAATACAGGTCCAACGCCTTCGATCCACTTTTTTCTTCTATCCATCAGCGTCTTTGTAACATCACCAATGGCTGGTCGCGGGATCCCAGCAGTGCTGCCCACAAAATGACTTCCTCCACCCGCTCCGCCAGGTCTTTTTGTCTTCTTGTTCTTGCCCATTGTCCGAGTGCGTTTGAGGTAAGCTGTTTGTACTTGACCATCAAGATCTTCAAGGATGGTAGAGTATTCCTGATGAGCCATCCGTTCCTTGACCAGCTCTGTCAGACGTGCCTTACGTGCACCATTGATAATGGATTGTTCCTTGAGTCTGGCTTGTAAGAAGCGCAAGCGGGCAGCAATTTCATCATCGTAGTGGGCGTCAAAGTCTGGCTCAGTATCGGGTGGAAGAAATCCAAGATGGCGGAGCTCTTGTTTGATGCGCTCGTCAACCTGAGCATGATCAAGCTTAGGGTGTACTGCTTTCTTCCAAGCGTCTGAGTTCGAGTCGGGCATATATGTTGCTGGTGGCGCTGAAGCTAGTGCCTCGCTTGGAATTTGAAGGATATCGTTGAGCTCCCCGTTTGGATCATCGCCATTGGACATGCCATTTCGTTCGTCTGATGGTGCACGATGCTCAGGTCTCATTGTCGCCAGGAGGCGTGACAACAGAGGACCTGTAGAGACCTGATCTGTCTCCGCTGAATCATCGTTCAAATTATCGATACCGCCTCGACCTTGATTTGGAGGAAGTTTCTCGCGGCCTTGTTGAGGAGAATCAACTGACATAGCACCATCCTCTTCTGTCCAAATCTCTGTATAGTGCTTCTTGCCGCGGCGAGGAATTATGAACGGTGTGACGCGATCACCTCGCTCGCGGAGAAAGGCAAGGTCTTCCTCTGTAAAAGGTCGAAAGTAGGGCTCTAAATATGTTGCAAATGTATTGGCTTGGACTTGATTCGTGGGCTTTGCATTACTGAAATCCTTGTCTGGAGGATTTCCAGGAATTAGATCCTCGAGATCTCTTTTTGGAAATACCGCCACAGAGTATATTTCCCTTCTCATGTCATCATCCATGTCCGGGGTAACCTCTCGAATCTCGTAGATCGTGGGATCAGGAAACGTGGAAGGATCGTCCCCAAAGGTTTGAAGATGAGGAATGGCTGGAGCGGGTTTGGGTTGATGTTCATCTTCAGAGCTTGCTCCATCATCATTTGCGCCCTTATTATCAAGATCCATGCCTGTTCCCGGGGTAACTACAACAGGAGAGAGGGATGAACTTCCAGAGTCGTCTGAAAGGCGGCGTTTGCGAGTAGGAGATGATTGATCTAGAGTCAATGTCAGTTGTCAATGTTCTTCAGCCTTATAGCAAAAACGCCAACAAGGAAACCTAAGGTTGGCGGCCGCTTATACAGATATTGGTACAAGTCTAACTTATAACAAGCCTTCAAGCCAACGGCATTTCAGGGTGACTGCCCGACCTCACAAGAAGAAACTTACCAAGATTGGAGCCATCCTGAGGTGCAAGGCCATGGGCACCATGTGTCAATGGTCGCTCCTTCTCTTCCTTAACATCCTTTTTTTTCTTGATCTTATTTGCTTTGTTCTTGCTTCGTTCTTCCTCTTCTGCAGCCTCAATCCTGATCCTTTCCTTCCGTTCTTGATCTCTTCTTTCAATTTCTATTTCTTCAAGTCTGTCCTTTTTTATGCCTGCCACCATCCGCATCCCCTTGTCGTACACATTCGATCGAGCTTCGACAATGTCTGCAAGCTTTTTTAATTTCTCGATCAGAGCTTCTAAGTCCTTCGAGCTTGGTACACCGGATCCATAGTGCTCAACAATGTCCTCAGATGCTCGCAAGTGCACGATTGGCAGGTTGAGAAACGCCGTATTGCCTAGATCTGCATCCTGCGTCGAACTGGTTGTTCCGGCCAGGCTAGGAGTGCTGTTGCGACTGCGCGATTTTGCAAGATCTCCTCTCCCCTTCTTCCCTGTACCCTTCTGACTAGGTAACGGAGGCATCATGCGCTCCAAGAATAAGGGGAGGATATATTAATGATGTATAGTTATGTTCGGGACGCCTAGCTGTCACGCTAAGGATATGAGGATGAGGTTGACGCGATGGCAGAGCCTCACGCATCACGCGCTTTATTTTTAGCGCTGAACCGGGTTTTGGCAGTCTCAGAATACACTAGAAAAAGCTTGTCTAGACAAGCATCACCACAACACTTGGCGACGTTGACCTTCGATCACAGCATACGGCATTCATGAGAAACAAGTCTGGTTCGGTGACGCATATACTATCGTGTTACGTGCTCCTACGGCTCATACTTTAAGAGGGTAACGGCCTTTCCAATGACTCCGTTATTATGTGTGAGTGGGCTGTTTTCGTGCTCCTCAACAAGACCTTGGCGCCGAGCAGAATCTTCTTGGCCCATCTCAACTCTTCATCAGGAGATCAGCATATACTGACTGTGATCGTGTAGTGGCTGTAAAGCACATCAAGACAATAGTGTACGTCTGTATAACGTTCCCGTGTACCTCTGTCTATCATGGTACCGATCCATGTACGCGTTGCCTGCGCAAGCAATGCTGTGGAGAAGGCCACAAGACAGTAGGCATTCATATATTGCTGACATGACTTATCTTAGGCTTATCTTCCCAAATATTGAATGGGGTAATATTGCTTCGGATATACAGTCGAGGAAGGTGCTACAGCTACGTGTGCGTCAGGCATATTTCATAATCTTCAAACTAGCTAATCATATGTATACAGCCCGACATCTCATTCACCCAGAGGCTTGAGCATGATGAACTTCAAACACTATCTGCACATAACACCGCATTAGATGGCCAAATTGATGGCTTTCTGTACGTTCCAGATCTCAATAGGAACGATGCTTGCTACAATCTATCTCAAACTTACTTTCCACAAAATGTCACACGACAGGCCAACTTGCCAGCATCAGACTTCAAATTAGTAGCTCTGGCTCCATGGATTAACATGGATTGCACCCTTTCATACATGAAAGCTGCGAGGTCAAATCCAGTTCGAGCATTTCTATTTTACCTCCCTGATAACACGACAATTCAACCTCCTCCCAAAGATTCTCCCGTGTGGAATCTGGAAGACGATGGCTCATGGAAAGCTGCTAATTCGTACCCTGTATATGCTATTCCATCAGATACGGGAAGTCAATTGATGTACCAATTGAGCCTGTACTCTGGGAACATGACATCCGTGCCCAATGGCCATGCTATCTCTGCAATGTCAGGCGTTGACCCGCGAGATTATGTTCGCCTGTACACACAAATACGGGTTCAACAAGATATGGGAATACTTCCTATGTGGATATTTGTGCTGGCGTTCCTAGCTATCCTCTTCGGACTGTTGGGCATTGCATCTGCGACCATGCATGTAAGGCAACGATCTCGAAGAAGATTATTGGTAAAAAGAACCGAGGTCAACAATTCTCATGCCTGCCCAGTGGACATTAAAACACATCATATTGAGGCTACATACATAGCACCTCCAGATTTGTCGCAGTCACATCGTATGTCTTCCCATAATAGTGTACCGTATTATGACAATATTTCCTAATATTCAATCTAGGGCGCAGGATATTTGAAAAAATCTTCCCTGGCATAACTTAAAGGTGGTTCGAGTGGATGTCGAGGTTGAAGGTACTCATGGTTGATTTCGCATACTGGATACATAGGAGTTAGGCGGATTTGTTTCGGGATGGATGATAACTGTATTATGACTTCTGGAGTATCGGCTACAGCATTGGGTTTGCATATATTATGTTATGGTAGAGGATGGGTGGATGGATGGTCTATATAAATTGGGAGGCTGGCTTGAGGCCATTGAGGTATTGGGTAAATGATTCTTGGGGTACATATTTAGTATATACAAAGTAGCCATAATTTAGCACCATGGAGCCTTAGTGATGCGGATATTTTTGTGCGTACAACGGAGAAAAAGAGCCGTGAGATGATTCATTTATTTCAAAGCATTATTGGCACTCTTGGGTGACTTGGATGAACTCTATGCCAAGAAACGTGGGTCTGCAGCGTGATTGCGGGGTCTGCTTATCTTGATAAATACTTCAAAGGGGAACAACAGCCCTCGATGAAGCAATATTAGCTTATGCTGAAGTACATCGTATTGGGCTAGAACACTGTTCAAGATGCATTTGATTCCCAAAGAAGTTAGTCTGCATCAATGCCTTTTCAATCACATACGCTGACCTTATCAAAAGATAGACAAGCTCTTGATCAGCCAGGCAGGTCTTTTGGCACAGAGACGTCTAGCTCGAGGTGTGAAGCTCAATCATTCAGAAGCAGTTGTATGACCTTTGGGAACAATCTAATCACCTGCTAATAGAAGCTGACGCTGCGAACAGGCCCTTATCTCAAATAACCTACAAGAGGTCCCGTCTCCTACCTTCAGTCGACTTAAAGAGCCATTGCTGACGGCCACAAGCTCATTCGCGATGGTAATCACACAGTTGCGGACCTTATGTCGATTGGGGCAACAATGCTGGGACGCCGCCATGTCCTGCCATCTGTTCCTTCTACTCTTCACGAAATCATGGTCGAAGGCACATTTCCAACTGGCACATACCTAGTTACGGTTCACCACCCCATAAGTAGTGACGATGGAGATTTAGCGAAAGCGTTATACGGGAGTTTTCTTCCAATACCTGACCCTTCTATATTCATATTACCGGAGGTGAGCGAGTACGAGGCCACAAAGATGCCAGGAGCTCTTATCGCCGTGAAAGGTAGAGTAGTATTGAATGAGGGACGTAAGAGGATCAAGTTGAAAGTTACGAGCAAGGGAGACAGGCCAATTCAGGTTTGTTGCTCGAGATTCAACAAATAATGAATGCTGATATCCTAGATTGGGTCACATTATCACTTCATCGAAACCAACCCTCAGCTTGAATTCGACCGCATCAAAGCGTATGGATACAGATTGGACATTGCGGCGGGAACATCTGTTCGTTTTGAACCCGGAGATACAAAGACAGTCACTCTGGTGGAGATAGCGGGAAACAGAATAATTCGGGGTGGGAACCATATAGCGACAGGAAAAGTTGATATTTCTCGTGCTGAAGAGATTGTCAGCAAACTTCAGCAAGCAGGATTCTCGCATGCGCTAGACCCAGCTGGAGATGCGGCACATATCGATGTATTCGAGATGGACCGCGCAGCTTATGCGACAATGTTTGGTCCTACTGTTGGTGATATCGTACGATTGGGTTTCACGGATTTATGGATCAAGGTAGAAAAGGACTTGACGTCTTACGGAGATGAATGTAAATTTGGCGGAGGGAAGACTCTAAGAGAGGGCATGGGGCAGGCTACTGGTGTATCAGACCAGGTGTCCTTGGATTTGGTCATTGTCAATGCCTTGATTGTGGATTGGAGCGGCATATACAAAGCAGATATTGGGGTTAAGGATGGTGTGATTGTCGGTATTGGCAAAGCTGGAAACCCAGACGTCATGAAAGGGGTTACACCAAACATGATTGTGGGTTCTTGTACCGATGTTATAGCTGGTGAGGGTAAAATTATTACAACAGGTGGTTTTGACACCCACATTCATTTCATATGTCCTCAGCAAGTCTACGAAGGAATATCTTCAGGTATTACAACCATGCTAGGTGGAGGGACCGGCCCTAGGTAAGGCCCCACTCTTCCACAGTGAAAGGGGTTTATTTGGCTGATTTCCATAGTGCTGGAACAAGCGCAACAACATGTACACCAGGAAAGAATTATATGCGGCAAATGCTCCAAGCATGCGATACACTGCCTGTTAATTTGGGTATCACGGGAAAAGGAAATGATAGTTCGCCAGTGGCTCTCCGTGAACAAGTCAATGCTGGCGCCTGTGGGCTCAAACTTCATGAAGATTGGGGCACCACACCCTCAGCAATCGATTCTTGTCTGACAGTCTGCGACGAACTTGATGTGCAATGCTTGATCCATACGGATACTCTCAATGAGTCAGGTTTTGTCGAGTCTACTATCGCAGCATTCAAGAACAGGACGATTCATACCTACCACACTGAAGGGGCAGGTGGAGGGCACGCACCAGATATTATCAGTGTTGTAGAGCACGCAAATGTCATCCCATCTTCGACAAACCCAACCAGACCGTTTACTCGGAACACTCTGGACGAACACTTAGATATGTTGATGGTTTGTCATCATCTTTCGAAGAATATTCCAGAGGATGTTGCTTTTGCAGAATCGCGTATTCGTGCTGAAACTATTGCCGCCGAAGATGTGCTTCATGATCTGGGAGCTATCAGTATGATGTCTTCTGATTCTCAAGCAATGGGTCGCTGTGGCGAAGTTATCTTGCGGACCTGGAATACTGCACATAAGAACAAAGTACAGCGTGGCACGCTAAAAGAAGATGAAGGTACCGGGGCGGATAATTTCAGAGTTAAACGATATGTCAGCAAGTACACGATAAATCCTGCTATCGCTCAAGGCATGAGTCATATCATCGGAAGTATAGAAGTCGGCAAGTTAGCGGATTTGGTGGTTTGGGACCCGGCTTGGTTTGGAACGAAGCCAACGACAGTGATTAAGACCGGTTTGATTGCTAATGCTCAAATGGTACGCATCTCCCATTTCCATCTGTGCCTCACTAACATTATATCAGGGTGATCCTAATGCCTCCATTCCTACCGTTCAGCCTATTATCTCTCGTCCAATGTTTTCTCCACTCGTACCTGCGACTTCAATCTTGTTCGTTTCCGAATCTTCGATCAGCAGTGGCAATATTGCATCTTATGGCCTAAAGAGCCGAGTCGAGGCTGTAAAGAACTGCAGAAATGTTGGCAAGACGGATATGAAATTCAACGATGTGATGCCAAGAATGAAAGTCGATCCAGAAAATTACAGGGTTGAGGCCGATGGCGTTCATATGACATGCGAAGCTGCCACTAGCCTACCTTTGACACAGGCGGCGTTCATTTATTGATTGAAGTTGGAGGCATAGAGAGTGTCTAGCCCCATAATCTTTTAGGTGTTCGTCTCATGGAGGATTGCTGCTTGAATTTAAATCATGAACAGCTCCAAATAATAAAACCTGAGCTTATTTTTATAATCCTCAAGGAGCACATCTAGAAATAAAATGATCAAATGAACCCAGTGCTAAAACCTCTTAACATCACACCAGGCCAGCCGCCTCTGACATGCTTA